>VXBJ01004143.1:459393-481344 GCA_013400055.1 Nycticryphes semicollaris
AAGACACAAATAACTTTCACTGCCCAGTGAATTGGTTGCCCAGCCCGACCCGAGCAGTGATCATGGATTCCTGCCCTTGGCCAACCCCCATTTATACACCGAGCATGACATCTATGCTATGTAATATTCCATTGGCCATTCCATTGTTCTGCCTATGCTCTTTCTCAGCTTCTATGGGAAGATGAAAAAATTCCTTGACTGGTATAAACATCACCTAGCAACAACTAAAACAATATGCATTATTGACTCACCGTTCATACCAAATCTGAAGAACAGCAATCACTATGAAATTAACTTTATCCCAGCTGAAATCATGGCACTTGAAGAGGTGGTGGCATGGAGCCTCCAAGACTTGCAGGCTGTGTCCCCAGCATGGCACTGGTGGTGCTTCCAGCAGGCAGTCCCTCCTAGTATTCCCCACCACCACCTTCTGCAGAGCCTCCCCAGGAGGGAGAAATTGGTGCCGTTATCACGAGTGAATGAAGCTAGTGTTTTATTAATATTGACACCGAGCTCCCATTTAGTGCTGGGCAAACCTAAAGCAGCTCAAGCAGGTATGGCTTGTAGGGAGCCCTGCATAAAGCAGGCTTAGCCTCTGCTGGCCAAGGCGTGCCAGCATCCAGGTCTGCTCAAGTAAACATGTCCTAGAGATATTGTCTTAGGCTGGATCTAACCTTTTAGACATAGTGCTCCAGAAGTGGCCTTCAGGCTTATTACTCAAGCTTGATTGAGTATTGGGAGGGGAAGGGGCTTCACCTCTCTCTTTGTATGTACAAATCCAGCTACCAGTCATTACAGCAGTATGGCTCTCCCAGACACAGTCTCCGTTACCTTTTGGGGAGATTTTGGGCCTCCCCAAGCCCATGTTCAGCCCTGCCAGTGCCTAAGTCAGCAAGAGAGGGAAAATGCAAATGGAACCTGCCTGGCCCTGCCTGCCACCATGCCTGTGCTGGGCGGGAGAGTATGCCCCAAGCTCCTCTCAAAACTGGTGCCAGTGCTGCTGCCCACCCTGAGAGGGGAAGCCAGGCTGTGGTCTCACCTCCAGCTTTGCACCACCTCCTTGGCTTTGCACAACCCTTGGCCGTCCTTCCCTTCAGTGGCCTGCCCAAGGTCAGCAATGCAGGCATTAAATGCCAGTCAGGGAAAGCAAACAGCAGTCCCCGTTCAAGCAGCTCCAGGTACATTAAACACAACAAAAGGCTCCAGGCTGAGGGGCTGGTGCAGCAAAATGACTAGAGCTGGCTGCAGTGGCCACAAGGCCAGGGCATTGGGGCAGTGCAGGGTGCTGATGAGCAGCCCTGCATGGTCGGATGAGGAAAGCAGGCACTGATTGAGTCCTGATGGACTATGGCACAAGGGTGCTTAGACCAGCAGCCTTCCTGTGGGAACATGAAGAGTTGTCCACTGGTCAGTAACAAGTGTCATGACAAATTACTGCAGTGGCCAGGAGCCAAACAGCAGAGTTCATGGAGTAGCCATCACTCCATCCTACCTTGATAAACCTCTTCAGACAGACAGTGTTCATTTTCATTCACATGCACAAACTTTCCATGAGAATATCATATTTGTTCCAGCTGTACATGAGTTGTGCCCATGGCTCAGCTGTCCCATGCAGCTGGCGTGTCAGAGGAACTTTCCTTGCTGCAAGTGTGCAGTACTCGTTTATGTTCCACTTGCTCTTCCACAGAGCCTGTGCAAGTCCTCTCCTGCACCACTGTCTCCCAGCTAGTGGTCCTGTCCCGCTTTTCCTGTGCCATGGGGCTGTTTTGCTGCCCTTGCTGAGCTCAGGAGGGTCTGGAGGGCCCCTCTGCAGCCAACTGACATCTTCCTGAGTCAATGAGGAAGAGATTAACTTCATTTCCTGAGCCCTGCCCTTCAGCATGTTGCCCACCACACCATGGTGTCCATGGTTAATGAGGATATTAAACAGCCTCAGCACCAGTGCTGGCCCCTGAGGGACACCACTCCATACTGGTTGCAGCTGGATGTCCACCCCCTGACCACTGCACTGTGGTCCCAGCTGCTCAGTTGCCATCCATCCCTGCATCCCGCCCTGGTGCTCAAGCTATCCCACCCTTGTCCTCCCACCTGCCAGTCATATTGCAAGCTCCACCGACGTCAGGTCGGATTATGTCAAATTAGAAAATCCTCATCTTTTCTCACCAGCCCACTCATCTCACAAGAGAAAAGAGCCAGGCTGGTGGATATGGAGCACCCTTGGTAAATTCCAACCACCTTCTTGCCTTCCACGTGCTTCCAGGAGGAGTTACGTACTTAATGAGGAATTACTTATTTTCTAACCAATCCTATTTCTTTAATTATATTTAGAAATCATGCAAGTGAAACACATGTTTTTAATGAAAACCATTTCTGCAGGTATCCATCTAGTGTTAGACAGGAAATGCCTGTTCACAAGCTCCTGGTGACTGCCACAAGCAGTTGGCTGGTGGCACCCAGGACACCCACACCCACAAGCAAGTCTTGTCTTTAAGTTCGATGCTGGCTCAAAACTGGTGATTTCTTCAATATAAGCAAGTTTCTCAGCTCATATCTGCTGATGAATCACTCTCCAAATAGTGTCATCTTTCATTTTCACTGAGAAATATCTGACATTTTCAGTAACAATTTCTAATAGTGGAGGAGAAATCTAAGACAGAAACAATCTTAATATAATTACCTGCTGGTATATGACTCCGTTTTTCTCAGTTCTGCTTTTTATGTAAATGTATTTCTGTAATTTATTGGTTCTAATATATTTATGTACTTAATTTCTGCATCAGTTGAAATTATGTACATAAATTATTATACAATAAGGATATTAAAAATTATAGTAATTTTATTTACGTGTTTATATTAATGTGGTTAATGCATTTATCGAATTTGTAATTTTGGAGCTTTAGTCAGAACAAGTTTCCATACGTAATGTTGTACTGCATTATTCTTACCTTTTATTGTAGATGCTGCTGTTAACTTGGTGCATTTTCATTTTCAGTTTTCACTGAACTTTACTAACCCCAGTTTAGAAATAAGGAAATTTAATTTAAATCATGCACTTAAATCATTTAGCTTCCTTACTCTTGTCTAATACAACTGGCACTGTTGATTCTAGATTAGCAGATTATGTACAGGTTACAGTCAGCATTAAAAGCAACCAGGCCCTCCCTCTCCATTTGAAATCTGGCTTTCCTTTCCTTCAACCTTTGTTTTCCTACCTGTTCTGTAATAGGCAAGTCCTCACAAATTTCTTTGACCTTGTTGGGATGAAAGCAGCCGATGCTGCTTCTCTCTCATTGTCTGCACAGTCCCAGTGAACTTGCCCTCCTGCACATGGCTCTGCCCTCCTGGTTTTACGGTCTCCTTCACACCACGCAGCCACACCTGTGTGAGCTTGGCAAAGTGTTAGGTGCCCCAGCCAACGATAGATGGGAATAGATGGGATATAATGTAAGAATCATAGAATGGTTAGAGTTGGAAGGGACATTAAAGATCATCGAGTTCCAACCCCCCTGCCACGGGCAGGGACACCTCCCACTAGAGCAGGTTCCTCAAAGCCCCATTCAACCTGGCTTTGAACACTTCCAGGGATGNGAGGGGTAGAATCACCTCCTGTGACCTATCACCTATCTATTACCACCTATCTGCAAGCAGTGAAGCAAATGCTCTTTCCTCAGAAAGCATCTAACCCCACATCCCACCAAGTCCAGTTTATCCCCTATCGGATTCATCCAAAGGGCTTCTGTTCAATA
This sequence comes from Nycticryphes semicollaris, assembly GCA_013400055.1. NCBI lineage: Eukaryota > Metazoa > Chordata > Aves > Charadriiformes > Rostratulidae > Nycticryphes > Nycticryphes semicollaris. Next base: position 463,140 of record VXBJ01004143.1, read on the forward strand.
CACTAGAAGTTAAATCCCATTGAAAACCTGCTACATCCCTCCCTGCTTCTTCCCCTAACCTCTTCACACCTCTGATCCCATTTCTGAAACCATTATGTGGGAACCTCCACAAGTCTTTTAGCCTCTGGGCACCTGTTTAATTTGCATCATTTTCAGGCAACTGCCCAACCTCCTTGTTTTATTTTAACTTTAAAAAAAAAACCCCACACATTTATCCTAAATATCAGCCAGCTCATGGTGTAATGCCTGAAAGCACCGTTTTGTTCATCCTCCTCTCCTTTCTATGAGAAATACAAATTGGTCAAATGTCTGTAAATCTTATTTTTCTTTTACTGGCCCTGACTCCTACTTCATCATCTGAAAACAAGTTAAATCACCCCGAATTGGTGGCCATTACACTAAATTCTCACACTGCTTGATCTAAGGCAGAAAAGCACAATATACCTCTCTCTGTCTTCAGAAACTCAGCATTATTTAGCTGACAGAATAACCCTGCCATATTACTCCAGCTGACAGGCTCAGTTACAGCTGTTGCAATGTCCAAATAATCCAAAGTCTCTCAGCTAACCTTATATATGTGCCCATTTTAAAGACGTTGACCACAATTTATCCTGTGAAATGAGTGAAAAGCAGGACATGCCTGTTATTGTAGCAATACCTAGTTAAAAGGGAGGAAACCCTGGTCCTGCTGAGCTCACTGGGAAATTTGGGGGGTTGACATTACTGGGGTCCAACCAGAGAGTAAGAGCTTTGCGAACAACTTCGGCAAGTAGCAAGGACACACCAGCGTGCTTGGAAGGGCTTTCTAAAACCCTTTTTTATCCCTTTGTAAGACAGGTGTTTAGAGAGCCTGTTGGCTCTGCCATTTGCTGTGCACCCTTTGCTTTCCCCTCTGTGCTGGGCTGCCGGGGACTCTTTTCCATCCTGCTCCTCGTGATGCACACAGCAAGCTCAGGGCTGAGTGTCTGCCTCTGATCACAGCACAGCATTCAGCTGGGAAAAAGTAGTTAAGTGACACCTGTATGTTCTCCCCTCTGCCCCATCATACACCTGTATGGTAAAACTTTCATTACACAGTATTTTTCCTTTTGCTCTCCCACACTATTCCAGTGGTGTGCTACAAGGTGGGCAGAGACAGGCTGCACGCAAGTGGGAATACCCTCTGAAGCTGAGTTAGCGTCATCAGAGATCATCTAAAAACATTCCCCACAGAAAACAGGAAATCATAGGTCTTAATTTCCCTGTCTGCGCAATGCAGCAAACTCTCTGGGAAACAGCTCTTTCCCCCACTCACTCTCACTGTGATCCCATATATCTTTGCAGATGGCTATAGGATGTACTGGGAGAATTATTAATTAATCTGTGATTTGCAGATTAATTGCAAAAAACAAAAAAGGGAAGGGAAGGGAAAATCCGGAGAGAAACATGTTCTCCTTTGCTTTATCTGCTCTGATAACAGCTATCACACCGAGTCTATCGCAAGTGCTACAGGCACTTGGCAAAATGCGTAACTCCGCCGATCTGCTCAGGCAGTCAAGAGAAAGGAGAAGGGCATTTGATAGGAACTAACTTTCCTGTACCGGCCTCAGCACCAGCATTATCAACACCCTTTATAAAGAATCGTATCTGCTGGGGGTTGATAGTGGTGAGCAGGGGCTTTCATTGGTATAGAAAGTAATCTCGGTGACCTTCAGCAGAGAAGAAGGTATAAAAACCAAAGTGTTTTTCTTGGGCGACTGTTTGGGCACTGGTTGAATTTCTTTGTTTTCAAGGAGGACGTGTTTTGGGGAAATTTTGTGAGAAAATGGCAACTTTAAATGAAAAAAAGACCTGCAGCGAGCGGATGGAAAATTTTCGTCGTTTTGTCTGGAATCCAGAAACAAAGCTCTTTATGGGAAGGACCTTAATTAATTGGGGTAGGTTTTCACATGCAAGAGTCTTCTCTGCCTTCCGGCAGGCTTAAAAATCTTGGGAGGGGATATGTGTGGGGGTGTCATCCTAATGAACAGGACATTGTGTAGTGGTAGGTGTGCTGTAATTGTTGAAAAGGTCAGTTCTCGTATGTATGCTTCTGAGCCACTTTTAGAGTAGCCCTTTAAATTGAGTCAATTAGATTGAAACATTGATCCAAGCAGTTCTTGCAAATATCAGAAGACTTCAAACTGATTTTGGACTAAGTACTTTGAAAGGACAAAGCACATAGAGAGTTAACTTATATAGCTAAAGGAGGTGGTTACAGTATGATTCTGACATTGCCTGCGATAGGGGGTTCTAGTATACAGAGAATTTTGCTAAATTGGTGGGGTTTGTCCAATGCTCCGGAAATGTGTGTTGCTTTTCCAAAATTCCTTTCTGCTCAGTAGATCTTCTCTGTTATCAGTGCGTGCTAATACCAACTTTTGTCTACAATGGTGATGTGTTTTCTGATTTACATTCTGGAAAGGGCAGCCCTGACCATTGCAAGGAAGGTCCCTGCTCTTCCCACAGACCGTAAGAGCAGTTGCAAGTTTCCAGAGGATTTTTTTCTGCCGTGAAGCCCATGAGTGTAGCTTATTGACCATTCTTAAAATGAGTATTTTACAGAAAATGGAACAGAAATGTGAGTCCTTTGGAGAGAAGAGATCCTACGAGGCTCTGATGATTACAGGGAGTGGTTTCTGCCACCCCTCCCTAAAATACTCCCTGGCTGCTTGTAGGGCACCAGCAGCCATGGAAGACACGTTATGGATGCGCAGACAGAAATACAGCATTATTCTACATCTCACAGCAGGATAAAATTGAGAGATGACCCATTTCAGATTGATTTCAGTGACGTAAAATGCAGTGAGGTGATATGGATCTAGCATCAACACATTTGAAATACTGATGCCTGTCATCCTAATAACAGAAGGAGCAACTTGGTTTTGAAGAAATACCTCAGCTGTGCCACTTAGTCAGTGTGTAATAAGCAGATAAATGGTCTTAATATATGAAGTTACTTTAAGAAGCCACACAATCTTTTAAGCTTTAAATAACATGAGCTAAGCAATAACTACTTTAAAAAATCCTTGTAAAATTGAACACATTTACAGCCAGGTTTTTCTAGAAGAATATTATTCTGAGTGTGGAGAAAAAGAACCAAAATGCCAGTCCCTTAGCAGGGAAAACCTCGCTGGGGCCACAGGCAGGAAAGCCACTGCTGCTGGGACAGTCCTGGCCACAGAAGGATCCCTGCACTGCCTTGCTTTAAAAATGGGACTTTACCCTCTTTTTTTTTTTTCACAGTGTGGATCAGCCTGTACTACCTGGCTTTCTACGTGGTGATGTCGGGGCTGTTTGCACTCTCCATTTATTCTTTAATGAGGACGGTGAATCCATACGAGCCGGATTACCAAGATCAGCTGAAATCCCCAGGTACTGCCACGGTCCAGCTGGCTGCTGCCTGGGGCTGGGCTGGGCTGAGAAGCATCAGCAGAGGCTGGGTGTGAGGGGAGACAAACGTGGAATAAATCAGGCCAACTGTCCCCAAATGAGCCCTACAAAGTGTAACCTCCACCTGAAAACCCTTTTAGGCTTAAAAAAAAAGTTGTGAATTTATTTCATTTCTATATATTTATGTATTTGTATGTACAGATATTTAAAAAAAACTCCATAAATATATACAAATATATATCTCCTCTTCCCATGCACAAGGTGGAAACCCTGTTTTTTGCTGCAGCCCCACAAGCACCCAGGGTTTTGGGCACTGGGGCGAGCAGCCTGGGGTAGGTATTTCCACACTTGTTGAGAGCGTGGAAAGTCCCTGGGAGAGCAGAAATCCCTCCCCGTTGGGATGTGCTGTGCCAGCAGCCAACAAGTGCAAATAAGACAAAGAGACATGGGATATTAGGAATAAATATTTGTGGGACATGAAAAGAGACTGGGGAGGGGCACGACAGCACCAGCGAGAGATCGTCCATGCATACTGCTAAAAGTCCACCCCTCTAATGGCTTGTTTTTACAATGGGGAGGAACAAATGTCTTTTTTTGAAGCTGCAGCCCTAAAAATTATTCTCTCTGCTTGTCGCTAAAATTTTGAAGTTTCCCGATATACAGTAAGTTTGGTGTTTGCTGGCAAAATAATTGCTGTAAAATACTAAGCGTGGCTTTTACAAAAGCTGTTTCTCACACTGCAGCACAATTTGCTCCTTTAACCTGGTGCAATTATTTTAACTGTTATTTTTAACAAGTTCTGGGGAAATCCAGTGCAATTCAATGATTTTGCAGCTGGTCAGGTAACGGCATGGATATACATGAAAAAAAAGAGCGTTTAGCAGCAATGAAACCTTTAGGGTTTCAGTTGAACACCTCACAGGTGAGAAGGTTTCTGCAGGTGGTTAAATGCTTCCCAGCAAAGCCTGGGGATCTCATACACGTACAATAACAAGCCTCGGTGCAGCATAATTGCTACTGTCAATTTAAATAAGTGAACTGGCACAAATTGTCTGGCACTTCTCCTCTGCTTTACTTTCCCTTTTCTTCCCCTGCGAAGGTGTAACGTTACGGCCCGATGTTTATGGGGACAGGGGATTGCAAATTTATTACAACGTATCCGACAACAGAACCTGGGAAGGTTTAGTGACAACTCTTCAGACTTTTCTGACAGGTAAAAATGAAGTTTCCTGCATAGTATTTAAGAAAAGTGCTGTTGCATCTCCCTGTATTAGGTCTGAGGACCTTAAGTCAGTGTTTCCGTTTTCTATTTGTCCTTCTGAAATCCTGGATTTTGAGTGGAAAATGCATCTTCTGAAAGCGACGAGCAAACCGATAAATCAAACCTTTATAAAAATGTCTATTAAAGCAGAGCTCTGCTTCAGAGCTGTGACTTTGTTTAAGCCTAAACAGCCTTCATAAAATAGGCCAATAGGAAGTTTGAAGGAAAAGGGAAGGGAAAATGTCTTTAAAATAAGTCTCGCCTAAATTAATCTTATACCGTCCGTGACTCCAAAGTGCCATAATAAATTCTTGTGAAATCACTGCATAGTGTCATCAAGGAGTACAGTCAAAGCAGGTCAGGTGCTCCATTTGCCTGTTCATTATCTTAATACGTTTATATTCCTTTTGAGCCTTAATAGCATCTTTCTGTATTTCACATACACATATCGAGAAAAATTGTATTTGAAATTGACTTTATATGGAGCTATCAGCACAAATTGCTCGCCTCATCTCAATTTGATCTCTTTCTTTCGCTTTGCCTTGGTATTGAAAAAAGAAAGCCAAAAAAACCCTGACCAAACCCAAACAAGTTAAACTTTCCTCATTCAATTTAATCCCAACTTCACTTGAAGTACAGTCTCTGATGATAACTGGGATGTATAACTTTTGTATGAGAAATTTCAGAGGGAAATTATTCTTTCTTACTTCACACATGTAGCATATACACCAGCTGCTCAGCATCTGAACATCAACTGCACCAGTGACACATACTTCATCCAGGACACCTTTGATGGCCCCAATAAAACAAAATTCTCCTGCAAATTTACCTCAGATATGCTTCAAAACTGCTCCGGCATCACAGATCCTACTTTTGGATTTCCAGAAGGACAACCCTGTTTTATCATAAAAATGAATAGGGTAAGTACCAGCAGGGAAAAATTCACCAGAAAGAATCCTGCCAGCTCAAGTCACCACGGGGGAGCTGCCACATCATCCGCTGCCACAGGCTCTAATCTCTGCTTTGTACTGGGAAGACAAATTCATGCATTTTTTTCTGACATCTCCAGAGTTACTAGAGAAATAGTGAGACTCAGTCACCATCCCTAGGAAAATAAGGTAGGATAAAGCGCTCTCTAAAGCTTTGCATTTCATTTAAGTTTTGTTAGCGACTCACAGAGCTCTCAGCCGACTAACTGGGACCTAAAACAGTTTCATTCCGCGATGCCGTGACTCTGTGCCTTCAAGCTAAGGTGTTAGGACGTGACAGCGGCGCTGAAGTGATTTCAGAGAGGTACTCCTTGCACACCTTATTTCTCCAGGCTGCAAAGAAAATCTTTAGCAGAACCTATAAAACCAAAATTCAAACCTGCCGGCTGCTCTTTCGTGCCTCCTTTCATTTTTTCCAGGCACAAAGGCCTAAGCATTTTATTTTTTGTTTTCAGGCACGATTCCAAGCCTTCTAGTTCAATTTCAGTTTTAAGTGAAGAGTTCATATTCTCCACCAGCTCCTTATAGACAAAATCATTTCACTTTGGGTTGAGCTTGTGCCCTAGATTCAGGCAGTGGAAGTTTTTTAAGAATCTGTGCAAGGTCCAGCTGTGAGAGGAGAGGTGAAAGGTGAAATGGCAGGTGAAATGCAGGCTTTTCCCCCCAAAAGCCTTTGCCTCCTTCAGCCAGGCAGCAGCCTTTGCAGGGAAAAGGCACGAGGATAGCAGCTGGGGTGCTTTACCTCCTCCTGCCTTCGCTGCCACAGGATACCGCCTCGCTGTTTTTGGAGGATCAAAGAAGACCAAGAGCTTCTGCCAAAGCCAAAGTTTTCTAACAAGGCAAATGATGACAAACACAGGAATTGAGCTTTTCCTTTATTTTCATGCAACCAACTGTTTTGAGAGACATGAGCTGGACTTGCCAGGAGGTGCAGCCAGGAAAGAGCGTGCCTGCAGAGCCCGTCCCAGGCAGCTCTTGAGTCCTGCTTCCTAAATACCCAGCCACAACGTGGCTTTTTTTCACCCAGGTACTTGAGATGAAGCGATCCTCATCTCAATCACCATTTGAAATACTCATGAGGCGTCACCCGAAGCTCAGTCAATTGTTTGCTTGGTTTTACCTCGAAACAATTTCCGAGATGAGCCAACGTGTGTTTTCCATTTCAGATTATTAAATTTTTCCCTGGCGACGGCACCGCACCAAGAGTGGACTGCACATATGTGGTAAGTGGGTGAGGTCTGAGCCTAAAAAAGTTGCAAAGCACTGCAGCTCTTGATAGCAAGTGAAATGCAATCGTGACCAGAAAGATTACCCTGCAGCTCTGGAAACCAGATCTGGGAATCTCCTCATTTCTGTGCAATTTCTTGCGCCAGCAGACATCCTAAGATCAACAACAAAAAAAAACCCCCCACCCCCTTGGCTTTATTTTAAATCACCTGAAAATTTGTTTTTCCGTGCTGCAAATGTACGCTTGCTGTTTGCTTTCAGCTCCCACTAGTGAAGCTCACACCTCACAGCAGCTCCTTCAGGCTCCCTGCACTCAGTTCACAACTGCTGTAGAGGAACATGTGCCTGTTTTTTCTTGGCGATTATTAACAGCAGGACATTTCCACTTTTATTTGAAAAGTAAGACCCGTGCTAAAGAGACAGCTGAACTTGGGGTTTTAATACACGCTGTGCGGTTTTTAGCAGCCATAAAATACTTGCCCAGGGCTGGCTTACGATTGCCCAGCCCACAATGGAAGCTGCTCTCTTCCGTTACAAACAGGGGGAAGAGTCTCGCCCGCTGGAGGTCGACTACTACCCCGTGAACGGTACCTTCAACCTCCACTACTTCCCCTACTACGGAAAAAAGGCACAGGTGAGTACTCATGGATTTCTGTATCACTCTTCTTCTGTAGCTTTGTATGAGATGAAACCTATAGAGCATCTCTGCAATCTTAGGAGAACTGAAGAGACTATTGGTAGTGTAAAATTAAAGCGGTTTTCTTTCCCCCTAGCCCAGCTACAGCAATCCTTTGGTAGCTGTGAAATTTCTCAACATTACAAGGAACGTAGAACTTAAAATAGTGTGCAAAATCATTGGAGCTGGAATTACCTTTGATAACGTTCATGATCCCTATGAAGGAAAAGTGGAATTTAAACTGAAAATAGAAGACTGAGCAGCAACAGAGACACTTCCGAAACGTACGTGTGAAGAGTGACTTACCCATTATCACATTCATCTGTATTTATTTTCTCACTGTGATTTCTGTACAAATTGCAAAGAGACCTTTTCTACTGAAAGATGACCCCTAGAGCTAAAAATCAAGAGACCACTCTCAGTGTGTGAAGGAGACAGAGAGTATCTCGATGTACACAGCTCACCGCTCCAAGGCCATGGTACGTTGCTGCCTTCATACGACTATTGGTACAAAACCAATTTCCTCTAAACTGCACAGCTGTGCCTTCAAAGAAAATAAGTATAGGATGAAAACATCATTTTCAGTCACTTTCCCAACCATAATAAATAATCGATGTACGATAGTAAATCTTTGACGTTGAGAAATAATTAGGTAGCTACAAAAAGAAACCAATACTTTGAAATACTAGCAAGTAATGTAATTCCCAATCTCTCTTGTACAGGATGTATAAAAGTATATTAAAATTATCTGTACCACAGTGTGTTGGTTTTCTGTACTGGGCAGCCAAGTCAGGTTCTTTTTTCAGTTGACAGATCAATGACGCCGAAAGAAGTGAACTTGAAATCTGGCCTCTAGCTTACAGATTTTATTGTTCTACCTACAACTTGTGTGTGTGTATAACGTAATAAAAATGACCAGCAAGACTGTAACATTCAATTACATCCAGGAGAATGGTGTCCATTTAACTACTCCAGTTTTTAATTGGGTTTTGTTTGGGTTGGGTTTTTGGTTTGGGGTGTTTCAGAGTTTTTTTGTTTGTTTGTGGGGTTTTTTTTCCAGTAGAATAACCCCACATTGCAACGATGAGTTTGTGGTTACTTGGAATAATCTGGAAAATGCTGATGTTAACACAAAACTGTGAAGTGATTCTGAAATTTGAGAAGTTTAACTGTACTACATATGATACAAATACACCAGACTGCTCTGTCTGTATAGTACACTTATGTTAGATAAAGTCCAGGCTAATTCAGCCAGAGAACGAACTTGCACAGAAAAAAGGCATTCAAGAGAAGAAAAAATTGTACACCTTCACTGCCTGGACATTTTAAGAAGCAGGAAGATGCAACAGATAAACCTCACTCAGTACAGTGGCATTCAGCACAAAAAAATCTAGTTGGAGGGGAGTATTTCCCCTTCAAAACCACAAATGGTATTCGAGACCTTCTCAGAAGAATTGAGTATTCTGCATTTCAGAAACAGTAAGAAACTGCATTCTCACGTCAGTTTTTTTTTCCTCCCTGGCCTTTCCTGTTTCGATTTCTACAGTGGGACTTTGCCTCTCTTCAAGACACTGAATGACAATCAGTTTTACACCCTTGTTGGAACATAGGTCTCTTCTTGGGCATTTTTCCAAAATAATACAGAATATAAGAAATAATGAAATATTTTTGCTAACAAGACAAGTCATTCACGCTCAAAAGTAACTCAAGGTTGTATATAAAAACAGAACATTTAAATATTGCCAAGAAAACCAAGAAGACTTCCCTTGCTGTCTCTAACACAGGCAGATTCTCTGCTGGACTGCATTTGATTTAATATCTACAATTTCCATGTCTGAATCAGGCAACGCCGTATTACAAGCTCACATCTTTCACAGTGCAGTTACATACAGCACAACACAGGAAGACACTGAAACTTCCCATGGGCTTGGCATCTGCGCGGCCACAGCTTCAGGAGACCCCAGACTGACTTTACAGAAAGAACTTTCAGGAGATACAATCATTGAAAGGAAAGACCGAAGTGTCCCCAAAATGATGATGCGTTCTGAGGTCAAAAAAAGGGTATGCAGGTCCACTGGATCTGGTTCTTTAAATACAGAAATTGTCATCCTGAATTTAGATTTCTCTTGAACTTCAAGCCATCTGAGATTATTCTCTTTACCAGGATTACTACTACTAATAATACAGAGCAAAGATTGTGGCTAGTGTAGCTGAAGTAGAAAAGCTCTGTGAAAGCCCTATGTGTATTAATCTGTGTATAGTTAACATTAGCTTGCCTGGAACCCAAATATAAGCAAAATTAAATAGCAGAACAACCAGCATGTGAATATTTTGTAATACAACAATGGCATGACCCAACAAAACACCCAAGCATTGATTGCAAGTGAGCAACCTAACTGCCAAAGCAGCAAAACCAGGCTTGCAGAGTTGCTCTTTGGAGACATCCAGGTGACAGAAGTTACCAAATAAAGCCCAAACTAAGCACAGGGGAAGGAAAAGGGGCACGCCTCCACTTCCCTGAGAGAGACAGATACATACACACAGATGCGTACGTATGTCTCTGCTGCTTTGATGGCTACGTTGCTCACTACGTGAAATGCTCATACGTAGTGCTGAGCTGTGCCACTGCAGTATTACAAAATACTTGGGAGGCTGAAGATCAGGGCAGAGAGAACACAAACACGGCAGTTGCTTTGAGCTGCACCTTCCTCCCCACACCTCCATCCGTTCTTATGAATATTCACATGACTGGTAAAGCCAATAATCAAAGTGTAAAGTCCTAACATCTGTTATTAAAAATGATGAAGAAAAATTAAGAGAGCGCAGAAAAAAACATGAATACAAGCTCCTTGATGCTTAAACGTGGGGGGTTTTGTGTTAAGAGACTCTGGCAAGTTCAAAACATTCACCCTCTACCTTTCAGAATTGCTAAGTACTATAGATTAATAATTAAGTCTTTGCTTAATGGTCTCACACAATGTCATTGCTATCACACTTGGGAATTCCTCTCATCGTTTCATGTTACTGGTTTTAATCTCTTACCTGTAATAAAAGTCAGGCAGAGATTGATTCTGCAGCAAATAAAACCGTCTAACCATTTGCTACTTTCAGTAATTGGATGCAGAATAACTGCTGCATCAATAAGGCTTGCAGAAAATATTTTATGCTTTGCACATATACTCCCTTCACAAGCTTCATTTCTCTCAGATACGAAAGTTCAAGCTCAAACAAAATTATCTCGTTTAACATAAAATAAAAATGTGCATGAAAGATCAGGTGTCCTTTTCTTTTCCTCAATTTAACTTGAAAAACTCCTTCACTGGATACAAAGACTGTTCACTTTTCTTTCAATTTCTTTTTCTTGATACCAGAGCGGTAACAGAAGATGCATGGCATTTCTCGTTATGTTGAGAGCAGAAATTGCACTGAAAATTCCCTTTCTAACAACCCACCATACCTCTCTCACTTGGTCTAAAATGAGACAGAAATGAATTCTGGAGAGATTAATGATCCCTTCATCACTTTCCAATCCACTGTTAGTTTTACCTGTACATTCAAGATCAGATTAACTAGTTCCTTAAAACACAGTGTAGGGGACATAAGCTGTTCATGTCCACCGTGACACCCAGATGATTTTTAAGATCCTACATTTTCAGCATATACTCTTACCTGTAAGTATAGCTTTAATTATCATCAAATGGCTAGAATTGGAAGGGCCTTAAAGATCACCTAGTTCCAACCCCCTGCCATGGGACAGTTCTTTGTTCAAAAGTCAGGTAGATTAACCACAACATTTTTGGACATGCCATGCTTGACAAGCAGTTATATCTTTGCATTTTCTTCTGGGTTGTTGAAGAAAAGGTAAAATAGAAGTACAATCTTCCTTGACGCAGCTCTTCAGTCCGTGATGATGCCACAAAAAGCTACTTTTGCTCCAGCAGTAAACAAAAACTGCTTTTGTTTCAGCAGTAAACAGTTTATAACCCTTTAACATACAATCTGTTGATATTGTGAAATAAGTATATAAAACCAGAAGGCAATGAAAAGGAAAAGGCTCAAAGATGCTGAACCATATCCACTGTTCCTTTAGTCAGCTAAAACGTTGCAATCTCCTCCCATATTCATTTGATAACCCTGAACTTTGTCATTAATAATTAACCTTCCAGGCTTTTAATTTTCTTTTAGAAAAACTATTGAAGGAAACAGCTAATATGAGGTTCAGGGCTGATTCCCGGTTGTGTGGACCACACTGGCACAGGACTTCCTCACATGACTTTGAAAAATGGCACTCTAGCATTATTTTAGTCTGTAAAAACTTCCTCATTATTTCAAGGTTCATTAAAAATCAGCATCAGAAATGTGAAGATCCACTCTGCCAAGCATATATTACCCAGGCTGACTGTTTTAAGAGAGTTAAGTATGTGCTTAACATCCTGCTTTATTTTTCATGAATTCTCTCAAGTTTGCATGATAAAAGAAAACAAACTTTGCCCAAAGACTGCAACTTTGCTGTCTTAACATGCTACAATGCAGAAACTTTTCATTCTGCTCTGACCAGCCCTGCCCAATAGGTTAGGGCTGGTACCATTCCAGTATTTACAGAGATGTACGACAATGTGTACACTAGGAGATCAAATCTTTAAGTTGGGATTTCATCCTGTTCAGAGCATCCAAAAACTTAATACACAAGAAGTCATAGCAGAATGAAGAAAAGCACTTGTAAAGATATTACATGGCCGATTTTCAATTAACACCAATGTCTCCCCTTTATTCTCTGCTACATCAGGACATTTTGCCTTTATCACAGCAGGGCTGTGAATCAATAATCACGACTTCCTCTGGTTAATGTTTCACTTGTTAATGCTGACATACTTCGACCATCTCTCTGGGGACAGCAGCTCTCCAACTGAGCAAGAGGCAGATGCAGCAAGGTGACAAACACCGTCATGCCAGATGAGAATTCCCAGTGTAACCAAATGTTGGAAGTAGGAAACATCTGTGCATGTCAGTTGTTGCCCTTCTTAGTTGTGCTCTCAGCATCAGCTGTACTGCTGCTTCCTAGAAATCTCACATGACAGGGAGAGAGTCTGCACTTCTTTCCACTCATCTAAATACCTTTTCCACCACAGTCTGGTGACTTTTGAAGGCTTCTGAAGACAGCTGAGCTTCAGTTCTTTTTCTGCTGAGTCTTTGGTACACAGGCAAGCCAGATGGCCAACTTGTTAGTCTGTTCATGATACTGCTATATGGTGGTTCAATGTGTTTTCTTTTCCTCTTACGGGATCTATATGGTACTTCAGGCTGAAAGGCACCTCAGGGCATCTCTAGTCCAAACCCTCTCAAAGCATGGTGAGCCATGAGGCCAGACACTACACTGCTCAGAGCTTTGATCCTGTCTGGTCTTGAAAACTCTCAAGGATGGAGTCAGCACAACCTCTCTGGGCAACCTGTTCCACAGCTTGACCACCCTAAGTTCTTCCTTAACCCAAGCTGGAAACACCCTTGTTTCAGCTTGTGGGTGTTGTCTCGTCCTCCCTTCCATGCACCACTATGGACTGACTTCATCTTTGCAATAACCTTCTCGCAGTACTGGAAGGCTGCCATTAGGTTTTTTGAGGCCACCTCTTCTTCAGGCTGAACAAGCCTCTCTCCTCACATAGCAACTGCTCCAGCACCTTGGAAACCCTTCACAATCCATGGAAGCTCAAGGAGGAATCAGAGACCAAGAAAAACCTTGGAAAAATGTCTCAGATTTAGGAAACAATGACATTAAAAGTTGCTGTTCTCATTGTGCTGGCTTGTCTTTGCTTTTCCTGATAAATGAATGACAATTAAGGTAAAGCAAAGCTTTAACAATAAAGCTTGTGTAATAATATTTGCATCTGGAAGCAGACAGATCTGGGAAGGCCTGAAAATTGTTCATTTAATGCAGTAGTTAAGATATACAGCCTACTGTTCTTTTCATAAGCAGACAAGAAAAAGGAAACCCCTATAGGAAATAATGAACCATCTGGGGAAAACTGTGTAAATACTTTCCTTTCCAATGATGATAATTTCAATAGTATTACAACAATGTGCTTTTTTTCACCCTTTTTATATCAGATTTTCAGATTTCCTGTTAATGTGAAGATTTTACCACCTGTGTATTCACTGATAAAGAAATGAAGAGAATTTATCATGTGATGGTTACCTCCTTCCATGAACAATTTCATACCCTCATCTGCCACATTTATCTTTTCTTCTCTGCAACAGCTACATTTTGTTGGAGGAAGATTGCAAAAAACAAAGTTTGCAAACTCATAATTGCTTTTGTTAAGACAAGCAAAACAGTTTACTTTTGAAACAAACAATTAATGAAATTCTTCTTATTCTGTTATACATGTTAAAATTTCAAATCTCAGTACCACCTCAGAAAAACAGATGCGCACTGTTCCCAGGATTTATCGGCAAGCCCATTTCAGAGATATAAATACGTATTTCCCATCATTTCCTCTTCCTCAGATCATAGAAGAGTGCTGACAAATTAAAGGTGTAACAGTGCTTCCCTTCCCTGTCACGTCTTTTCCCCAAGCCGAGCCCTTATTACCATTCTCATTACCTTCACCATTATTTAATCTTTCTTAAACTGAATTCTAGTTTGTATCTCCTTGCAGTATTTTCCACTTCCACAGATTTTCTCAACAATTTCCTGTCCACGGTTTCCTCTTACATTCTGTTCCTGCTTTTAATCTTCCTTTTCCATCTGTACGTGTGGTACCACCCTTTTTAGAGATCAGAATCAGACAGCTTAAGGTTCTCCCCCACTTGGCAGTTTCTTTTCATGACAGGCCTGACATTACGACATAAATTCTATGAAGTTCTCTGCCTTTTTAATGAAGTTTCTACTAGTAGTCTTTTTATATTGTTTTGCTAGCCTCCTTTTGTTTTCTCATTACTTCTTTCCAATTTACACCTTCTTCTCTGCAAAGACCCTAAATTTCAAGCTGTTCTTTCTTTTCTACTTCCCTCTCCTAATACTTCTTAAAGCCTTTCCTCATTTCCCCCTCCCCATTCGTCTTTTTTCCCTCCTCCCGCCCCCCTCCACTATGAACAGAAAGCTGCCTGAAATCTAGCAAGTAATTAAAAAGTCAATAGACTGTCTCTTGTTATCGATTGTTGCTGTCACTAGAAAGCTCTCCTGCAACAAAGGCAACACAGAATCATAGGATCATTTATGTTGGAAAAGACCTTTAAAATCATCTATTCCAATCGTAAATATAATATAGATTCACTTCCCCAAACCACTCCAATGCTGCTTGCTTAAACTCTCTAATTCCCTCAGAGATTCATCAGCAAATGGAAGCAAATTAATGCCTTGTGGAATGTACTTTTTTGCCACACTTTCACTCCCACCTTGACCATATCTCATTGGAGGTCTATTCCACTGGTAAGAACCAAAAGAAAACTCTCAGATGCTTTCAGTTTCCTTATCTACCATCTCTGTACTCACTCTTAGCAGGTAAATCTTGGACCATACACTGGAGATCTAGAACATAAGGGAAACCTGGAAGTTTCTCAGAAGTTCCTTGATAACTATTCTTGGATTCTGCAGACAAAGCTGCCATTCAACAGCAAAGATAATTTGAATCAGCTGTCTCAAGCAGGACAAGAACCTCACCTCTAGCTTTAGCACTGCAAAGAATGACATCTTCAGTGAGAAGCAAAGCATTCAATTCATACCCCCCAAATTGTTTTCCAAGCCCCATAAAATTAAGTAATTTGCTTGGTTTGCTGATATTACAAGAAGGCTTTATACAATTATTTTTTCTTTGTCTATACTGCCAGAGGTTGTCCTGAGGAGCCCCATACCCCTGAGGCCCCAGAGGAAGTCAGGATAAAGGATGAGTTTGCCTCAGTTGATGAGGACTGGGTTAAGGACCAATTAAGTAATCTAGACATCTGTAAATCCATGGGTCCTGATGGGATGCACCCGCGGGTGCTGAGGGAGTTGGTGGAAGGCATTGCAGGGCCACTCTCCATCATCTATGGTCAAGTCGTGGGGAACAGGAGAGGTGCCTGAGGACTGGAGGAAAGCAAATGTCACTCCAGTCTTCAAAAAGGGCAAGGAGGAGGACCCGGGTAGCTACAGACCCATCAGCCTCACCTCCATCCCTGGCAAAGTGATGGAAAAACTTATCCTTGGCACTGTCTCTAGGCATATCAAGGACAAGAGGGTCATTAGAGGCAGTCAACATGGCTTCACCAAGGGGAAGTCATGCTTAACCAACCTGATAGCCTTTTACGAAGACATAACCAGGTGGATGGATGATGGTAAAGCAGCGGATGTGGTGTATCTTGACTTCAGTAAAGCATTTGACACCGTCTCCCACAGTATCCTCACAGCTAAACTGAGGTGAAGTGTGGCCTGGATGATCGGGTAGTGAGGTGGATTGTGAACTGCCTGAAGGAAAGAAGCCAGAGAGTTGTGGCCAATGGGATGGAGTCTAGTTGGAGGCCTGTATCTAGTGGAGTCCCTCAAGGATCAGTACTGAAACCAGTACTATTCAATATATCCAGCAATGACTTGGATGAGGGAATAGAGTGCACTATCAGCAAGTTTGCTGATGACACAAAGTGGAGTCCAGTGCAGAGCTGCAAGGGTGATGAAGGGTGTGGAGCATCTCCCATATGAGGAAAGGCTGAGGGAGCTGGGTCTCTTTAGCTTGGAGAAGAGGAGACTGAGGGGTGACCTCATTAATGTTTATAAATATGTAAAGGGTGAGTGTCAGGAGGATGGAGCCAGGCTCTTCTCAGTGACAGGCAATGATAGGACAAGGGGCAACGGGTGCAAGATGGAACATAGGAACACTTAAACATGAGGAAAAACTTCTTCATAGTGAGGGTGATGGAACACTGGAACGGGCTGCAAAGAGAGGTTGTGGAGTCTCCTTCTCTGGAGACATTCAAAACCCACCTGGACATGTTCCTGCGTGACCTGCTCTAGGTGTTCCTGCTCTGGCAGGGGGATTGGACTAGATGATCTTTCAAGGTCCCTTCCAATCCCTAATATTCTATGATTCTGTGAATTAGAAATTAGTTGTGTATCAACTGCTCTGTAGTATACACCCACATCCCCTTACCGCAAAAGGAAAAAAACAATGCAAACTTTCATATTTACCACAGGATTTAAGTGCATCCAGGAGCCATTACCACAGAGAGAGCAGTAATTAAGACTGTAAGTTGTCTTTGCAGTGACTCCCTGGAGTTTGTGGAAGCAACATATCCTGACTCTGGTAACAGCCTGCAGAGTGTCTGAGCCAGCTCAGTAACCTGCGCTTTAGGGTGAGAGCAGAGGAGGTCATCTAACAAAAAGGTTTAAGGTGGAAGTATATGGAAAGTAAATGAAGACCTCTTTTGAGGTCACGGGAATGTACGATGGCAAGCCAGGAATGAGCAATCTGAGATGAAAAGTTAGGACAGTAAGCATGGGGTTTTAAACAGAGAAGCTGAGATCAGCTTGACATGCTGGGGAGCAACGTGACTGAAATAAGGTGACACAAAAGAAGAGAGTATACAGGGTAAGGTATTGCTTTTTGCATAATAAGTTACCAAGAGCTATAAGGACAAATTACTAAATCACAGCAAAAAATCTGGGCCCTCTGTAGTGTAGATGCAGTATCCTGAGACAGTTAACACTTGGTCTTGTGGCGAGACGAAATGAAATGCTCTAAAATAACCCTAAAATTAGAAAAACCACAGAGCTTGTTAAAAATGCCCATGCGCGTTTTATTAATAAAAACTAACAGTGCCAAGGTTAAACAAGTCAAACAATTATAGTCTCTTTATATTCCATAAAATATTACAGAAAAGTTTATTTGTGTTTCAATAAAAAGACTACTGTCTTAGAATAGGCAGCTGACAGTATTTGTGCAGTTAATTGTTTGTGAATAAATTTAAAAAGACTACCACCTGCCCTGAAATTCCTTTTATAAAAATGAACTATTAAAAATGATTGACAAATTTGAGTTAAAAAACTTAAAACATTCTCTATATTTAATTTCAACTTTATAATAGATTACAGGAAGATGCTTATGAAACAAATACAAACATTTGTTTCAGTACATGTCTTTATATGATAGACTTATAAGTATGTAAACAACTATATAATAAAAAGTTTCCAAAGTCTGCCTGTAAGAAATCAGGCAAATTTTACCATAAGCAATAAATCATTCCAAACCTTCAAGACATTTTATATAGCTGCACCAACTGGCAGTAAACATTTGCCAAAAACTTTGTAATTCTTATGTCCCAACATACAGTGAAAAGTATATAAACTTGATGGAATCATAATGTTAGATATAATTTAAGGGAAAATAAGTTCACAACAACATTTCTGGAATTTAACATGTAAAAAAGTAGGACGTATCTTTCTTGTTTGGTTCTTTGGACACTGCGTGATTAACAAAAAACACTACTACATTAGCTCACTATCCCTCAAAAAGTGGCATCATCAAAATACACTCCAAATAAATTGCCATTCAGTGTATTCATTTTCCACAAAAGGATAGCATTTTATTTTCTCAATGATGTGTCTACATTTTCTTTAGCAAACTTCGCAAGAACATCTGGGGCAAAATCCATTTTCCTTCAAGCTAAAAAAAA
>VXBJ01004143.1:481372-519205 GCA_013400055.1 Nycticryphes semicollaris
AAAAAAAAAAAAAAAGAAACAACCAAACAAAAACAACCAACAAACCAAAAACCCCTAAAACAAGAGTAAATAAAGGCTCTGCATTAACACACTGGTATCAAAAACACACATCCACACCACATTTAAAAATATCCTACATAAAACAATCCTTGTTTGCTTATCAGAGGTGCAATTTCTAAACTCAGAACTGCTTACCAATATTCTCCTTGAGGGATGGGGCAAAGTAATTTGAGAAACTTCTCCCTAGAACAATTTATTCCTGAAGCTTGCTGAATTTTAACAAAAAATAGTCTACAAGCAAAGGGCATCAGTCGTCATCATCATTTTCATTAAAATCATCATCGTCGTCATCGTCATCCCCAACATAAGAAACTGGTGTTTCAACTCTGGAGCCACTGTACTGAGATCCATTGGAACTTGTAGCCAACATCCCATCTCCGCCATTAGAAAAGTCACTGGAAAAAAGAAAAAGAGACAGTTGGCATTCCCTAAGGATGTTTCCCAGTTCACTGTGCTCTTAAATATAATCCTGTATCTATTCCATTCCTTCAATGAATCTGCCACTCCTGCTTTATAAACTGTTTAACGTATGTCCAAGTTGTTTCTCAAAAGCAGAAAAGGCTCAAGTAATTTTGAAATTATTCTTGCTTAGGGTTTAATACAAAGATTAAATCCTTTCACAGGCACTTTAGAAATATGCTTTCCAGGTTTCTTCTAAAGTACACTTACTGATAAGGCTACACACCCATGTAGACACTTCAGTATTTTTATGCGGTGCTGGACATGTGCATCAGAAGTCAATCATGTCTTTCAGAAGCACTAATCTTGATTCAAAGACTTCCAAATCAAGAAATTAATAGCTTCTCCTTAATTCCTTGTTATTACATGGCAAACCATCATTGCTACATGTGCTGCCTTTTTAACTCAAAAATTTTTTTTCTCATTATGCTTCTCTTTTCTAAAAAAACCCCAAACAAAAAAAACCAAACCCACAAACCAACCAACCTCTTCAGCATCTCGTACTTTCCCTCTATGAGAGTATCCCAACACTGAAAATCGACCTGCTCAATCAGTGAGTAGATTTAGAGGGTACCCACTTTCTTACTTGAATTTTCAGGTTTTTTTCCCCCACCAAAATCCACACACACATTGTAGAGATGGTCTGAAATGTCTTGTTCCTAGATGCATTAACTCTATCAAAAAGTAGTTTAATTTAAGAGAGCCAGAACATTCCTGCTTCCATTATTACTTGCTAATTTCTTGATCTTTCGTATTGTTTACTTTCTCAACAGTTTGATAAACTATTAAACTCGGTCACAAGTTCTTGAGAAAACATTTTCCTAAAAATCGCAGAAATAGTATCTCCAACTTGAAAGCCATTAATCATTAAAAAAATGCTTTCAGAAGTATGTTTGCTAGTCATTTTTTAATCCAGCTAAGGCACCTAATCAATCATGCATGCTGTTGTTGAATGAAGCTAATTCAATGATCCATCATCACACAGAATGAAATTGCAGGAACACACCCTAGAAGCTTAAAAGAGAAACATATCCAATAAGACAAACTCTCTTGCAGATAAATTTGCTCAGCTAATCACCTTGCTGAGTTTGAGTATTTGTTAACAATGTTAAACATTTCAATGTTATTTCATTCATTTAACAACTTACTAGAGCTCACAGATGACAACTTTTTGATTAATGGAACAGCAAAAAACTAGCAAGTAGTGACTATGTAAGGGGAAATGCATTTTATGGCAAGAGAAAAATAATAGTTAAGTTCATAAGTGACATACGTCCACAAAAAGTTAAATAAAAGTTACAGTTCATCACTCTACCAGATTCTGACGATGTTTAAGACCCAAAGACCAAGCCCTTTTTTAAGTTAGACACTGGTGACCTGATGACCAACGGAGAATCTTGCCCAAACTATATCTTTAGGGAAGTATCTGCTTTCTTATCAAAAATTCAAAATTAAATAAAAAGAATACTTTCAAGATTAACACCAGTCTAATCAATTGCTTTTCCACTACAGAGGAGAAGAATTCTTTATTGACACCTGTCAAAACACCACAAAAGCTATGTCTGACAATAAATGTAAACATATATCCACACCAGAGTTAATCAAAATAGAACTTGCTTCATGAATTATTTAATCTTTAATTAAGCTTCTTTGATGATCACAGTTATAAAAAGCTAATTGATAATTTCATCTCACCTGGCTGAAAATCTTGTGCCATTTGATGCAGAACCTGATGAAGATGTGACATATACACTGCTGATTGATCCCTGAGCCATTTCTGAAAAACAAGCAATGTGTATTTCAAGCATACTTCAAAACACGCTCAACTAAATTCACTGGAAATGCTTAATCCTTTTGAAGTCCGGAAAAGGAGTCTTGCAACCAAAACAACAAAATATACTGATGTACTGTATGCAAAATAGCATAATTAAAAACCAAGAAGCTAATGCAACAGTAAAAGTTCAAAATACATTAAAAAAAACATTTTAAAGTGAGCAAGTCAGATGTCTTCAGGATTCTTATATAATGAAAATGCTAAAACAATATAAAATAAAGCCGTGACCATGTTTGCACTATCTTTTCCCT
Source organism: Nycticryphes semicollaris (assembly GCA_013400055.1). Lineage (NCBI taxonomy): Eukaryota > Metazoa > Chordata > Aves > Charadriiformes > Rostratulidae > Nycticryphes > Nycticryphes semicollaris. The sequence continues at coordinate 483,977 of VXBJ01004143.1, forward strand.
TTGCATGTGAATTGACTATAATTACTCTTAAAAGAATTAGACATACACACTACAAAGACCTACTTGTGTGGTGTAATGCAAAACATGGTTCTGCAAAGAGCAACAATCTGTTGTCTTTGCTCTACCTTATTTATTCCCTAAAGTACACTAAAAAGCATATATATTTGAGAACAGGTTAGAATCTTCAGTGGAATTTAACTGATATTTTCATGTTTTTTCCTCACGTCCCATAATAAGGAGGAAAACAAAACCACTCTTGGAGCAACTAACCTGTCACATACGGTTCCAGAGCTTTAGGAACCAAACTCCTTGCAATTTTTAGGTCCTCTGCTGAACAGCTTCCAGATTCTAACCCACAAGCCATTCCCATTCGCTTTAGTACTTCTATATCATCATGAATTTCAAAAGTATTGTCAAAATTAAATAGGTATTCAAACCTGGAGAGGAAAAAAAATGTCTCTATTAGTTTCAATTACTTTAACTACCTTTCCAGTCTAAGGAACTGCAGCATTTCAGAAGCTCAAGACAAAGTGTTAGTGACACATCCCATTAAGCAATCACATTTTTCAAGACTGATGTATTTGATAGCAAGTGACTAAAACTGTAATTATACATACCATATAAACCATTAGCAGGTTTAACAGAATTTAAACACATTTGGTAATTTTTTCTTCCCTCCCATTCCTCTGGCTTTGTGTAATGTTCTTGATGTTTCTAAGCTTTTCTAGTAAGCCAATGGTGCAAGAAGAAACCGCTACTACATTCAGCTTTTATTTAGTAGACGAAAACCCTAGCTTTTTGAATCAAAAAGTAGAGAACAGCAAAATCCATTTCCAGTTCTGCTGGCTGCATTACATCACATTAAAGCCAAAGGAAAACACTACTTGGTAACGTATGATACAAAACTTCAGCCAAGCTGCTTTGCTCTGCTTTTAACATCTCTAGATAGTAAGTCTAAAATAAGGTATTAAATGTGAACCCAATTCTTCTATTCATTAAAAAGCTCTATAAAAGCTGTTTCTACTCAACATGACTAAGTTTTACCTGCCTGAAATGCATATTCTTAATTACAGAAGGTACAATTAAATTTTTGTGGGTTTAATTTTTAACATGTCTCTATGAACAACGTCAGCACAGACATAAAACTCATAGCTGCACCGAAGAAACAGATGGAAACCTTTGTTAACTCACTTGTCATTTGAGATACTGCAGTCAATCACTGTCTTCTTGCTGGTGTTCACAATGATAAATGGCAAATGGATGACAGAATTGGAAGGTGGCGGTCGATTTGCCTGTTGTTCTGCTTGACGATTTCGCTGAACGAGGTTCTTGAAGGCAATTTGCTAGAAAAAGCAACAGTGGTACGAAAGTAAGAACTAAACCTTTAAGATCCTGTTAAAAAAGCATAGGAAATCCCTCAGAAAAAGAATACCAGCAATTGTTGCAGCAACTAAATGCAGAAAAGGACAAAGTATTCACCATACTCCTGCATGTTGAGATAGAAAAAGAGACACAAATGATAGCATTGAAGAATACGACACAGTAAAACTTAACTGACAAAACAAAATAAATGCACATTCTAATAACTACATCAGGACAGTTCCTTCGACAGATCCTTGACAGAACGAAGAGAGTGATGACTGGAAAATAAGAATCTTCATATACCATCCTTTTTCCACCCTGTTTACTACCCTCTGTTAGTTACTGCACTCCACAAGAACAGCTGAATGATTAATATTATGCATTTGCTGAAATTATATGCTAAAAACCAGTTAACATTTGGGATTTGAATGTTTGACATTAGGATTCTGAATTACTCAGCTAACATTAGTGACTTTACTCTCACATCTTACCAAAATTGCTTTTCAGGATAGAATGTACATATATTAAAGATTAGCAACTGCAAGAACTAAAAACTCAAGTCAACTACTGAAATTTAAGTAATAAACCCTACAGTAAGCCACCAAAATATGAAAAAGTATTTTTCTGGTCATGGAATCAAATAAAATAGACAGGAATTAAATACAAAATCCAAAGCCAACAGAGAGGCTGATAAAAATCAGACAGCTGTTGAGACTGCTGTCCCGCAGCTGTCTGTATGTACTTTCTGCATACTTCCTGTGACATTCTCATTCCTGCTTTGTAGGTAATCACAGAATCATGGAATGGGTTGGGTTGGTAGGGACCTTAAAGACCATCAAGTTCCAACCCCTCTGCCACAGACAGGGACACCTCCTACTAGACCAGGTTGCTAAAAGCCCCATCCAGCCTGGCCTTGAACACCTCCAGGGATGGGGTCTCAACAACTTCTCTGGGCAACCTGTTCCAGTGCCTCACCACCCTCACAGGAAAGAATTTCTTCCTAATGCAACTACTGAGGGATACATTCCAGTGAACCACGACAGTGACTTAAGGGATAGACTACAGCTTCCCCCAGTGTACTGAGGGAAATCTGGGAAGGAGTTCAGCAACTTTAACAGTGGTTAAGCCACTTACACAGCTGGGGCAGCAACGTTCCAGAAAGGCAAGAAACAAAGCATTACGAGATGACCTTCACTGCCACATAATTTTATCCACAGACACTAACACAGAAGAACATTCTAGATACAAGAACTGAGTTGGAAAAAATAAAAAGGGTACAGTACAAATTACAGCTCCTGTCAGCATAAATCCTGTTTAGACATACTTGAAACTGCAAAAGAGTGAATCGTAACTCCTGGAAGGCTGCTGGTTTCCCCATATTAGCATAGTCCCAGCTAAATTAGAGTGCTAAATTAAGACTCCATATGCCTTATCCTGAAATTCACCTCTAGTCTTCTTAGAAGCTTCCCATCCTTCACTGGGATAAAGCAACAGGAGTAGATATAAGTTACCTTGCCCTATAGACAAGAGTACCTTGACTGTACCTGTAGAATGAGTTCTTGTAGTTGAGACTGTTTTTGCTTTATTCTTTCAAGTCTTCTCTGTTTCTCCACCTTAAGACAAGAAAAGGATCGGTTAGTTTGTTCGTTTTAAGTAGCACTATATGAACATTTTCTGTCCTTAAAATCGTTTTAATACCAGAGAACTGGAGGTAGGACATACAACGTCACTCATTAAGGTGGAGACAATTTAGAGATCTAACTATGAAGACTCACATCAATACTACTGATGGAAACTGTAACAAGGAGCAGAATTAAAACACGGGGGAATAAAGTGCAATATATCAGGGAGAGGATAAAAACACCTTTGCAAACAGAAGTTATGCCTCAAAGAATTATCCAAATTGTCTCAAGAAGACAAAGAGCATATAGACCAGAAGAACCCACTTGATGTAGTCTACTGATATTGGAGTTACTGGAGAAGATCCATCAAAGATGCTTAAAGTGAAGCGGCTATGGAGGCCATGGTTAAGTCCTCACAGTATTAAATAGATGCTAAATAAAAATACAGAAGATGGGAAACAAAATGGTAGGGAATAATCAGCTTTCTCAGCAGAGGAAGCTCACCAGCAGATTCCCACAAGGACTTAATTTACAGACTGTTATTCAAATTATAGAGGATCAGAATAAGGGGATGAACAGCAAGGTGACACAATCTGCTGACAATGCCAGGTTACCCAGCACAGTAAAAAAAGAGCTCATCTTAAAGCACACTCAAAGTGTCTTGCAGCATTGAGTGATTACATCATCAAAATTATTTTTGGTAAACAATGTGGTACGTGTGTCAAAACATTATCCTGTCCATGCATATTTTAGGAATAAAATGACATTCACTAGAGATCTTAAATCACAGTTATCTGCAAAAACCATCATCTCAGTACACCATAACAGTCACAAATCTGAATTATTAGGCAAGGAACAGAGAACAAAATAGAAGTTACCACTACATTAGCGCATGAACCAAAATACGGATTCTGTAGGTCTGGTGTTGCCATTTCAAAAAGATCACACAAAAGAGCTATCAGGATAATCAGTGGTGCAGAACAGATTCCATACAAGGGAATAATGAGTAAACTAGGACTCTACAGAAAGGACAATGAGGAGAACACAGGAGATACCTATGAAACCGTGAACAGGAAAGTGAATAGGGAATGACCACATCATATTCACTTCCAATAAAAAACAAACAAACAAAAACCCAAAAACCACAAAACAAAAGTTATTTCATAACAAGCACCTGAAATTCACTGCCACAAATGACTCAATATTAAAAGCAAATTTTGTACAAAGCAAAAATTTGTGAAAAAAAAAAAATAATATTGAGGACTATTAAATAGACAGACACCGTATCTGCTTCAGGTTATGCCTGAACTACAAGTTACAGAAGAAAACATCACTAAATACTTTTTCTAATCTTATCCTCCCTTCCTAGGTAATTGCTAGTATCAGGCAAGATACCCGATAGACAGACCAAGCAGCCTGAACGAATGCCAAGTTTTGTTCTCAGGTCCTTATAACCAGCAACTAAGGAAATGATTGGAGTTAGAAATTCACATGAACGTAATTTTCTGCTTGTTTTTGGTAAAAAAAAACCCAACACCCAAACAAAAAACCAAGGCCAGAAATGTACACAGTTTAAAAAACTCCAAAAAGGCATGATGTTANTGGTTCCCTGTTCAGTGCACAGCACTGTCACAGACTACATACGGTATATTTTCTTCATCTAGACAGCGATTACAGTACTAACTGGAAAATCAATTACCAATATCAAACAAAAATCTCCATAGATTTAGCCCTTTGTACACAGATTCCAAAACGTTTTTTCCAATTTGTTAGCTTCTACACTGATTTTTCAGTCTTGATGAAGAGAATTTAGACTTACTTAGAATGAGACTTTAGTTATTCTTTTCTTACAAAGTGAATTGATTTCAGTAAACCTTGATATCTCATCATCCTGCAAATCTCAGGATACTAAAAAAAAACCTGTGCCAGAGCTTATGAATGCCTTTCAGTATAGGACATTTTACTTCTTACTCGAGACATGCAGTAAAAGAAGCCTGACACATTCATGTAAAACAGATGTCAGAAATACATAAGACCTGCAGCAACAAAGAAATAGCAATGCATATACATACTGATCTATATGAAACATCTATCATCAGAGATATATTATTTATCTGGCATCTAGAGAAAACAATCTTCCTGTCTCTTGAGCACCACTGTTGCAATGTTGGAAATACACATTAATTTTTCAGTTTGATTAGCTTCCACTCACAACCATTTCATGTATGCTGTGAAAGCTGTGACAAAGCCTTATTTTTGACTAAAGAATTAAAAAATATAAATTTAAGCGATCTGGAAGTTCATGTGTGTGTTCTGCAAATACAAATAACATAGGAGAAGTCAAAAGGGATCACACTATTCTACCTCGCTATCTCAGAAGATGACATGCACATCTCGTATCGTAACATATTAAAGCTGTAAACATTTACTCAAACACAAAGCCATTGTGGACTTCCTAATACACATACCTCTAAATTCTGACATTCCTGAGCCGAGTTAGTAGGTAGACCAATCCATTTAATTTCCTTCTTCTCCTTAGAGATAATGTTCATGGCCATAAGGACATTTAAGGCATCGTAGACACGTCGTCTAATATTCTTCTGGTCATAAGCCTGCTGTAGACATAGTGCATTAATCAAAGACACACCTGTGACAAAAATATTTTAAAATACATCTATTACAGTAAATGGGTAAAACTCAGGTAATGTCTAAACTGTTTAATTTAGCAGTAGGAAAAGAAACACAAAAGTCTCAAAAGAAATCTCTCTTCCCCCATTCAGTTCACATGTACTTGACCTCCCATATACTTACTGATTCATTTGGTGAAATGTGATTATCAGTGGTACTGAATTCTGCAACCAACTCGTCTGCCACCTCATTGTATGAGGTGGTTCCTTTTCTTTGTACCTTCTCACAAACCTTCATAGAGAAATGACGTAAACCCTTGCCATTCTTCTCTCCTTTTTTGTTCCGCTTCCTAAATATACGTATAATATATGTTTTAAGAAGATTTGAACTTTGGAATATTTAATGTCTCTTTTTCAAATACAGGCACACTGCTGTAAAAAACCAAGCCTTCCCTTTTCTTCTGTTTCTCACCCTTTCCCAACATTTTTTCCTGTAATTTTTTTCCCCTTACAATTTACATTAATCAACAATTCTAATAACTTGATGTTGAACCACAGTACAAATTCATTCTTTTGGCAACTCTGCTAGCTTCAGTAGCAGATAGTAAGTTAACAACAAGGATGTTTCTTGAAAAAGTCAATTAAGAAAACCTTCAAATCTTCCAAGACAGGAAGGGATAGGGAGATAAATGCTAAAATGTGAAAAGTTAATTACAGAAGGTAGCTTTTTTTAAAAAAAAAAATAAATAAAATTAAATTTCCCATCTAGTTTGGCCACAAAAAATTAGACCGATTGAGCATTTTTCTGTTCAGTATTTGAGACAGACTGAACAGATGAAGTCACGTTACACCATCACTAAAATACAGTTTTGAAGTTATACAGTATCTGAAGTTGCTATGAATACTTCAAAGTTACAACATAGAAGAGGTATAACAAAGTTTTCTGCATATCTTTTAAACAGAGATCCCTGTAACTTGAGGAAAAATGTAAGTATCAACAAAATTAGTAGCAGCAATGGAACCTCTCGATTCTCTACATCTCCTTTTACTGTATCATTCCAAAGTAGAAGTCCATTTTATGTGTAAAAAGACACTGATAATAAGTTTAGTCTTAAAGCAACTACATTTAACAAGAGGCCCTTAAAGCCCAGCTAAAAGACACCAAAAGAATGCATTCATTGCATCTAATACTTTTTCCCCAATAAGGACTACATTCTTATTTCAAATCATACTTCAAGATACACTTGTTCAATCTGAAATGTACTATTTTTTTTTTTTTTGAAACATGCCAGCAAACCAGAAAGGCCAAATTAAAAACTGAATCAAGTCAGTTGAATTCCTGTATCCTTTTAGGAGCTAAATTATCTAAATGTAAATAATGTGTGAATATTTGTCAGAATTTACAGGAAATATTCTAGTTTCTTTTACGACAAATGACAGGGTATTAATGCCTGCATGACTACTCCCAATTTTAATACATTATGCTTTAATGCTGAAGTGCTCTTGATAGCAAGGTAAACAGACTGTCTCACACTGCTAGCCTGAAGAGTACACACACTATCACAGTGAACATTTAGAGCAAAAGTTCCAAACAATTTATTAACGCTTTTTAACTTCTATTTTGCTCACCCAGCAGACCACGGCGAAGAATCTGCAGTCTGGTTCTGTGATACAAAATGTGTGTTAGGTGTATGTGGACTTCCTACCAGGATAGTATTTGGCGCTGAAGGTCTCTGAGGTGTACCAATAACCTACAGTGAATATAAAATAATTTGGAAAATGATTGTAAGTATTCCAAAATACTAATATCCTGCATGATTCAAATGATGCATTATCCAAACAACAGTAATACTTTTTTTCCTGCCTACTTCTATGAGGTGCATTGAATTTATACACACTAGCACAAAAGCCTTCAGACTACAAATTATATAGCTAGAGCACTCCCTAAGTAAATTATGTTTTATGCTTCTTAGGTGAGCTCTTCATGCTTGCTGGATTTCTTAAAGCTGTTCAACCCTAGCTTAGACGAGATCAAAAAATACACACCCTGCCCCCACCAAAAGAAAAAGGAAAAAAGGAGGAAAAAGGAAGAGACCTTAAAAATCATCCAGTTCAAAACACCCTGGCTAACTGCTCTGAATTTTCTTGATCGGAAATTTATTGATCACTATAAAAATGACTTTTCATAACCTACATGTTATCTATCACATTATTAGATTCTTTGAAACCTCTAACTTCATGTACCTCACAGAAAGCTCACAGTAAAATTTAAAAGCAGAATCTGGAAGAGCCACTTATGTTAAGTGGCAAGACTAGCAAAAGATAAAGCCACCTGAATAATCTGCATCTTGATTTGAGATTCATCTTTGCATTTCTTTATGCAAAAGAACATTTGTTTTAACATAAATCTATTAAAATTAGAAACAAGCTCAGACTATCTGTCCATGACAAGTGATACCAACTATCAAGCTACAAGTCAGATTCAGAGTATGTGTAAGCAATAGTACAAGCAATAAATAAAAAAACCACAAAGTTTCCTTACCACTTGCTGTGCAATATTGACGTTGGACTGTCCAAATGTTTTTGGCAGGAGCTGTTTTCCAAGTGTATTTACTGTAGGATGAACAGCCAATAGAGAAACAACCCCTAAAAGAAATACAAGCAGATAGCTTCAGGTCAGATACATTGTATTATTTTAGCAATTCCAGTTTCATCTATACTACTGGTGCTTATAAATAGAAAATAGCTTTGAACTGCATATAGTGTCAATATAAAAGTAGCATTAACACATTTGAAACAACAAATACATTGTGACTCACAATATGTTCTCTCAAAATTTCTCCCATGAAACCTTGTATGTCAGGGATCTACTACAAACATGTTTTAATAGAGGCAATGGGCATCTGACAGAAAGCATAATCCCTCTTCTACCCCTATCCTTTGTGGCTATTGAAATCTTTTCCCGCACCACCTGAAAAACATGCCCAGCATCCCAGCACATGACATACCCTTCTGAGGCGTGTTGGTCTACAACAGATAAAATATGACTAGCACAGGTCTTTCCAAGAGAAAGTTCCCAATTTTTCTCTAAGTGATCCCTCCCAGCTGAAGGCAGGGAAGTAAAGAACAGATTTTTTCAATAATACGATATTTGAGCAAAATACATGCAACACAGTAGACCAACCCTGCAGGGAAAGCTGCTCGCCTCCGGTTCATAAGCCATCCACAATCAGCATTGATAGGTAAGCAAGTCTTAAGCCATGTAAAACAAAAATTCAACTAGAAAAATACCAAGCCTAGCAATTTGACACTACATGTCATAGTTAAAAAAAAAACCTAACAAAACAAAACAAAGAAGTAACTACAAAGAGTGACTACAGAAGAAGAATAATGTGACAAACAAGTCTTAAAATACTGGAGACATTGATTTTGCTGAAATACCTGGCAACTGGTTGTCAGTTGAGAGATTTAGCAGTTCTTTCTCTCAGATCACCTTTAAATGGGCCAATGGTGCCAGAATCATGTGGCACAACTCCCATTCCTCTTCCTTTTCCCCACTACCCATTACAAAAGCAAAAAGTAAGCATTTTTACAATGGCTGTATCAGGAAGAGCTCTAGTGAGTCCTTTATGCCTACTATTCCTCTTCTGCATTCACGTAGCCTGCAGAAAGTTAACAACAACTCAAATCTTGTTTAAGCCCTTGCTTTCTGAAAGGCTTGTATTTCCTAGCTGCTAGTACTCCACCAGGTCGAACTGATAGCTTCATGCAAGAACCTGTTCTCAGTGCCCCAAATTTGAATAGGATGCAGCAGCTTGTCATTCTTTCATTATTTACCAACTTTCCAGTGCTCTTCTACAAAGTCAGCAGCTATCTGGTTTGTAACATAAGTCTGGTATGCCTTCCTGTCCCTTCAAGTACATCCGTCACTATCACAACCGGTTTTGCGTGTGTTCTTCCCCCCTGCAGAATGCGGTAAAGTGATATAAACTCTCCCTGGCTGTTAGTGCTTCTCTAGCTTCCTGGAGGTTAACCTGTCTTTTTAACCTCATCCTCATTGCTTCAACAACATGAAAGCGACCTGAGGATTACATTTCCAGTGTAAAAGAAGAGTTTCAACTCCTTTCCAAAGTTAAGATGCCTCATCTGTTCGATCACCTTTCCTTAATTTTGATGGTTCTTGCTGCCCATACACCTTATACTTCTCCTATCCTTTATTTTTGCGGGGGACCGGGATGGACACATTATCCATGACAAAAAGAATGCCATATGCTATTGTATAACTCCAAAGCACATTTTCTATTTTATTTCTTGCTCCTCACCAAATAATTATCAAAATTTCATTTACTTGTTGTCCCCCCCCAAAAAAAAAAAAAAAACAAACCACATTTTCATGATATAACTTATTATGACTTCAAGATCTTTCTTGAGTGCTAATAGCTCACCTCGGGTCCTTACTGTATCTAGTTTGGTTTTCCACAATTATTAACCCATGGGAAGACCGTCCCATTCTCTGACATCTTAAGTTTCTTTAACAGGTTGATTAAGGACCTTGATAATCAAGGTTTATTTGTTGTTATTTTTAAGAAATCCAAGGACATCGCACTGATTAGATAATCCTTATCCACATGGTTGTTGACTCTTTCAAAGCATGACTTTGAAAAGACATAAATTCCATTTTGCGCTCCCTCTAGAACAGCCCTGTTAACTCCTGCCCATTATCACATTTCTCCATATGTCTAACAGAAGTCTGACTTACTCATCTGCAGTCATCTGAGCCTTTCGAAAACTGGTGCAGATTACGTAGCTTTTATCCTTCTGTTAGTATACACTGAGTTAACATGACAGAAGTACCACTGCAAGGTGTATGAAGAATTCACAGGTAGCTAATTCTCTGACCATGATGATTTCTATTCAATTACATTATCAATTTTTTCCTAAGACGACAACTTCTAGCAATTCTAGCAAGTAGGGCAATTTCATAGAGAACTGTATTGCCATGAGACTCTCCCTAATCATCTTGACCATCTATCTACTCTTCAGATGCACTCAGAGACTTCACTCTTCTGGTATTTTTAAAAATTAAAGTTATTCTTTACGCTACATGTTGTTTCTTAAAAACTTTTATGCAGTACACAAAGACAAATGCAAAAATCTTGCACTTTGTGACAGCGTCACTCCACACAACAGCAGCAGGGAGGGCTTGAATAGTTAAGAAGACACCCCTATGCTAACAAAAACTTAACTGCACCCTGGACTGCATATGGAATAGTACAGCAATAAGTGATTATTCCCTTTTACTCCAACACTCTTCAAGCTGTACCTGGATTGCCCTGTTCCATTTTAGGACCTACGTGCAAGAGAGGCATTAACAGACAAGAGAGGGTCCATCAGAAAGACACTGATGTGGGTAGGATACTGGAGCATATGATGTACAAGGAGAAGCTGGTGCGTGCAGCCTGTGGAAGAGAAGATTAAGGTGCAGAGAGGGGTGTTATTTGTGGGAACCTAAACATGCCTTCAACGATCAAATGGAGAGTTAGAGAGATGATAAAGGACAGAACAAAAGGAAAAGAGGCAACAGTCATAAGTTGCTACACACAAATTTCAACCCAACATGAGGAAAAAAATTCACAATGAGAAAGGTAAAGCACAGCAACATGTTGTCTATGAGGTTCCTTGGAGATATACAGAAAAATTCAAGTACTAAAGGCTCTGTGCGTTGAAGCTGACCCTGGTATAATTGTAAGGTTAGATCAGATGGCTTCCAGCATTCATATATTATTCACATAATTCCATGAATACAAATAGTTATCTTGTAACTAAAAGATCTCCATGAAGGGAAGAGTACACACTACATTTCTTTGTAGTTTTTAGTAACACTAACATTTCAGGTTACACTGTGCAAGAATTGATTCAGGCAAATGAATCAACCTGGCTCTATGTAGAAACTGCAAGGTGGATCTGTCTCTAAGGCACAAACTGACTGGCAAGGAAACACAAATGTAACTGGAAGAACAGTAACACACACTTCACAGTTTGAAGCAAAGTCAAAGTCAACCTATAAAAGGTATCACCCTAAATGGGAAAGGGCATAACTATGCAGCAACGGGGAAATAAAAAGAAGAAAAACACAAGTGTTTTGGCTGTTTGGTTTGGTTTTTTTTTAAACAAACAAAAAAAAAGTATTTTCAATTTCTGTCTGAACAAGTGCATCCTACTGTTTACTTGTTTACCTGTTGTGAAATTTTTTTCTCATAACCACCTACAATTTCATCAAAGACTCATAATGCTCTGGATTCATAGTGCTTTGGAGGGAGTGTAGGGGGGTGCTTTTTATTTGTTACATATAGAAGCATAAATAATTTTATTAACTTATCTTTGCAAGTGAGTGACAGTTCAATTTCTCAAAGGAATTCTACTGATCATTTGTTAATTACTGATACTCTTACAACAATCACTGCAATCCAAATAATCCTGTAATTTGTGGCCAACATACAGTGTGAATAGCAGTATTTAAGTATTAAATTGCAAGGTTGCAAACAGTTTCCCTTCTTCTTTTTCAAAACAAACACATTATTAAGACTGCTACTTTCTGACTTATTTTTCCCTCTCTTCTCCTTCTAAAGACTTACAAAACACAGGAAAAGGCCAGGTAAAGCAGGAAAAAAAGGAAAGAGCAATATACAGAAGGACATAACTTCTGCTTAAATTCTCAGTCTGTCAAACACAGCTAGTTTTGAACACCACTCTTAATAACACATAAGCAAAGGGAAGTAGAACTTTATCAACAAAGTTCCAGAATGCCTCCAAACAGAAAACAATTATACAGATGTGATAAAAGAGTAGGGTCATATAATATTTGCACAGCAGAAGCAGAACATAAACTGTTACGTTCTTGCACAGCAAAAGTAGAACATAACCTTTAACATAAACTGTTATCTGTCTACAAACTGTTCCAGATTAAGTGCTCACTTCATATATAGTATGCGGTAAATGCCTTTGGTTACCAGTTGCATTTAGGGCAAAACTGTTGAACTAGACCTTTGCTTCAGTATATAAACAAACTCAGGAATTTTATTTAAAAAAAAAAAAAAAAAAAAAACCTCAACATTCTCTTGCAGAAATTTAGCAGTAAGACAGACTGGTAATACAGCCAATTATGAACATTTTCAATAACTTTAGAAGCTACAGAAAAAGACACCGTACATCTAAAACTAAAGAAAGGAGTGCCCTCTGCAGACAAAGCAGTAGATCTCTCTAAAAGCTGACTTCTCCAGTTCATGAAACAGTAGTGCACTTGGTGTTTCGCATCAAAAAAGTTGGGCTGAGGTACTCCTTGCCTCAGGAGCAGAAATCCCATTCATTCTAGGTGCTGTACCATTTTCTGATGTAATCTATCTTTATGTTGTCTTTACTTGTGAAAAGAAAACGTAACAGAGTGAAGCAACAACAGAAGTCAACAGAAAAACAAGCCAGTTTCCTGATAACAGTTTCTAATAAAGTCTTGCCAGTCTGTCTTCTAGCACAGAAACAACACTGTGTATGGTAGAACAACATTTGGTAAGAAGGTAATTTTGCAAGTACTTTCTGCATTCTTACAACCCCAAAAAAGAATGTACACAGTAAGACAGTGGCCTGTCAGAAAGCAAAGTAATTCCTACCATTTCCCACAACAGTCTCAACCAAGCTCTGCCCAGCAAACCAATCTTTCAGTAAATACTCCACATGATCAAGTGTTAGGATTTAAGCAAATAGTTATTTTAAGGAAACTCTAACAAAAATTAACCATGCAGATGATATTTTGTAGTATAACTGTTTATAACCACTCTAATGAACTCTACATACTTTTGTCTTGGTTACAAAATAAGCTTTGAAATGGATGGTTTCATCAGAGCAGTTGGAATCTAGCTTAACAACAGCCACAAATTTGAAGCCAGTCCCAATACAAGTCAAATACAACTTACGCTGTCAAAAAGATAACATTACTATCAATAACTCGATAAAACTCATCATTAGAGAGTATCAGGTGAAGAGCCCAACAAGTCTCTTTTGAGAGACCAAAAAAAGGTCAGCGAGATTTTCCATGAACAAGAAGATTAAAGGAAGTGGCACAGATATTAGATTTCATTGCAACTGTCACTTCTGAGAAGGCCAAGTGCCATCTGGAACACAACATTCCTTATTTTAGGATATTATTAAAATCTTAATAGAATAGAATTTATATAAAGACAGAGTACCTGTACTGCTGAAGATGCAACTGATCAATATAAGCTTACACAAAAACTATTACAATTATCTGGAAAACATTAAAGATTTCGTTTTGGTGGTCTTTTGTGTGCAATTTTTTCCTTTTGGTAAGACAAGAGATAGGAGGAGGAGCGGGAAACGGACATCAAACATCACTAAACAAAATCCATACTGTAACCATTTTGTAAAGCAAATACAGGCAAAGCTAATTTTAGCTCAAAATCTGTCCACGAAACCCCCTGCCTAGAATAAGCAAATTCCTAAACAACAAAAAGCAAACTAGTCTTCAGTGCACAATCTGCCCCTCTCATTCCAGCGCATCATTCCTCCCAACCCCAAATTGGTGCCTGTAGAGAACTGCCTGAAAAACATTATCAGCTCTGGAATCAAGAAGCAAGCAGGGTCCCCATCACAAATGTGAAGTAGCTTAAGTCCACCTAAGTTTTGCAAAAGTTCCTTTTTCAATTGAAAAGCTCTGAGTTAGCAGATTACAGATTTCCCTCAGGATCTCTGCAAGTCACGGCTCTTCTTACAGACGCCGCTGCAGCGTTCTAGAAGACTTTACGTTAGACTCACTAATCTTTAGTCATTGCCTCTATCATACCCTCTTTAACTATTTTTTATTTGCCACTATCCTACTCAAGAAAGTTGAACTTGGCTAGTTCAGCCATCTGGTTAGCAGCTCAGTATGCTTTTAGTAGCACCCTCCTCCCTAGAAATAAGAGCAAAGCATCTGCATCTCCTGTAAATGGAATGGAAAACCAAGGTTTGAAGTAATTCAGAATGGCAGATTTACAGAAGCTTTCTAACTTTTTCCTTGGATTCTGTTCAAAGCAATGCATTTATTTCTGATATAAGGAAAAAAACATAAGATGCAAGAATTACAAAAAGATGGGCTACTTCTGAAACATCTTTCATTAATCAGAAGTAGTGTTCTATCCAGTTGCTTGGGCTACTACAGAAACTTCCGCAGCTAACTCCAACTCCAAGGCTTCAGCAAAACTTGCCCCGTGATCACGCGACAGGTTTTCTTCCTCAAGGCATTACCAAGCAATAGAAATCTAAAAAAACCCCCAAGCTTGGTTTGTGGCTTTTTTTGTTTTTAAAGGTATGGGAGATCTCTGTGACGCTCATCATGGAGACTGAAAGATAAGGAAGGCAGACCTTAGGAAACATTTAAGTTCGTTACACAATTTCGCAGGCTAATACCCAAGAACAATAGTAAAGATGTGCCCTTGAAGACTCCAAATAATGAAATCCAAAAAGGTCACTACAGAGCGGAATAATCTCTCGCAGGCTCCAAACCTTCACGCAGGTCAAACACAGACATACAATCTCTGAAGCTGAGACAAAGGTGAAACCTGTTTTGGCCAGCAGCGAAGCAGAGCTCAAGATAGGAAACAATACACACAAAGGAAGAGTTTCAGAGCTACAGAAAGCTGGTACAGCAGCCAGGACACAACCAAATAAGCTGAGGGAAGTCCTAAACTTATCTATACAACTATCACTGAACAAGAGGTAACCAAAGAAATGCCCGAAACATCCTGGAACAAGGTCAACGTCATAATAAGCTGTTTTCTGTACAAATTAATGAGGAAGGCTTCCACCTCTTTTGTCAACCTCAAAGCACCATAACAGCAGGAAACAGCGTACTGAAGTCTCTAACCCATTAACTTGTCTCAATACAGTGACTCAATACAATGCTTGACAACAATCTCATTCAACCTCAACACAAGATACATGGGAAATGGAAATCAAATGCCAAGCAATTCCCTCAAGGACTGTTCAGAGTATTTTCTATGGATTTTGCTTTACAAAAACTACCCTAAATCACTGAGCCTGAACATTGCTTTCTTCCAAGTGCAAGACGGGCCTTGAAGACACAGCTAGGATAAAAACATTAGCTTAAAGATGCCATTTAAAGTGCCTTTTATTCAGTCTACATCACCCTCAAGGATATAATTCCTTACTACAAAAGCAAAAACTTGACTAGTTTTAGGTTATTAGATTACATATATAGAAAGAATACGTATAAAGGGTGTACTTAGAAGACCTGGAAGGAAGACAGAGGTGAGAACTGTAGCCTAGGAGCTGATTCCTCAGGTGTCACTCCTGTGAAGTTGCAGTTGTTAATGTTCCTATTTCAATCACTGTAGGTATTTTATGATTTGTTAGTTATACACCGATTTATTATGCTACCCTAAGCTTTGCCAACACACAGATGATTGTGCCTAACTGCATGTCAAGTCAAGTAAAAATACCTCTGCTTACTGGACAAGTCACACCATCCTGTTAAGACAGCCAACATGCTTATACAGCAGTTGTGAGCACTTTTACAAAGACACCCCAACGTGCACTACTATTAAGTTCTTCAGTAATTTCTTACAGCAACTCAGACTTTTAGGTGATTCTTATCCTTAGCTGTGACTAGTAGCACTTCAGCTATTACAAACCAGTCTTTCCAAGTCTGTGTTGAAATGAACTGTGGTGTCTACCTTTACACTTTCTAGAAGTCTCTTTCTAAAAGTATCCTTCCTGTCTGCAGCAATGGTTTTATTTGCTGAGCTTGACTTTAGATAATAACAATTGTTTGGATTTACCTTTGCTGCAATGATCCACAGGCATTTTATAACCAATGTTCAGACATATGTCTGTTTGCTAAAGCGTGAATCATGGGCTTTGAAACAGGTCTCTATTTCTGTTCCAGAAGAACAATTCCAGTCACTGTTAAAAATTAGGGAAAGTTTTATCTTGCAAATAAAATTTGTTGCATTATGTTGCAGAAGTTTGTCATGTAAATAAAAAGAACAAGACAATCTTACAGGGAGACAGTGTTGAAACAGAAGAGTCTAAATACACCTTAAAAAATTATATATTTCACAACATCTTTTTTCAATTACTAAATATGAAATGAAAATAAAACTAAAGTTCTTTATGTCTATGAAATGAGAAACTTTATTTTAAATTGTAAGAGGTGAAAGGAGCTAAAGACATCTTTTACAAGTATTTTCTGGTTATGTATCAATAATGCCACCTACTGGCATGACAGAAGATCCAAATTTTCTGAGTAGTTTTAAAATTAATTTAAGAACTTTCATTTCAATACAACATTAAGTACCATTGGTATCTTTTCCCTTGCACTCACCTGAGCCAGATAATTTCTTTCACCCAAATTTCTTTATAAGCAAGGGGCAGGTTTAAAATTGAACAGCGTTACATTTAATACTTAAATATCAACACAAATCTGAATAAAGTAAGAACCATACAAGGTGAATTTCAGCAATTTCACATTTAAGCAATTAGCCAAGTGGTCACCCAAAACAAAGTCAGGAATGAACAAAAAATAATTTTTTTTTAAAATCATAAAATGGAAATTATCTAAAATAACTTTTAAAATACCCAAATGAGATTATCCTTATCCTGTAACTAAGATATGCAAGAAGTAAACAATTACAATGAAGTCATGTTGGAATTTTACTCCACAAATAAGCCACTCATTCTGCCTTAGATAAAGCAATATAGAATAGGAATAGAATAGGAATAGAATACATTCAGTCAGAAGGGACCTACAACGATCACCTAGTCCAACAGCCATTTCAGGGCTGAACAAAACTTAAAGCATGTTAAGGACATCCTCCCAATGTTGCACAAACACTGACAGGCTTGAGACATCAACCACCATCTCTAGGACGCCTATTTGTGTTTGACGACCCTCTTGGTAAAGAAATGCTTCCTAATGACCAGTCTAAACCTCCCCTGGAGCAGCATTGAACCATTGTCACATGTTCTATCACCGGGTACCAGACAGAAGAGCTCAGCACCCCCCTCTCCAATTCTGCTCCTCGGGAAGCTGTAGAGAACCATATGCTCACCCTTCAGCCTCCTTTCCTCCAAGCTAGACAAATCCGAAGTCCTCAGCTTCTCTGCACAGGACATGGCTTCCAGCCAGCTTTGTTGCCCTCCTCTGGACGCATTCAAGAGCCTTCACATCCTTCTTACATTGTGGGACCCAGAACGGCACACAGTACTCCAGGTGAGGCCATGCCAACACTGAACACACCAGGATAATTATCTCATCTGACCGGCTGGTTATACTGTGTTCCATGCACCCCAGGATGTGATTTGCCCTCCTGGCTGCCAGGGCACACTGCCAAATGATACTGAAGCTGCTGTCAGCCAGCATCCCCAGAACCCTTTGTGTTATTGCCAGAAAAGAGATCACAATTTGGGTGCCCTTACAGCTTTTCTTCACTTGACCTTTGAAATTTTTGTAAATGTTACTTTTGACTGTAAGTTGAGGATTTACTGGGATTAACCTGGATATGATTTCTACAAAACCCATTCCTCAATATAGGGTAACAAGCAAAGGAAAGGGCCCTGGGTAATGATGTCAGCAACTGAGGCTTTAGGGAAAAAAATTCAATTAGGTATTTTGGAGTGAGCCAAGGAAACATGTAACTGCTTCCAATGGGATTTAACACTCCTCCACAATGTCACAACTGAAGTTGACAGTAAATAAAACAGCACAGGTCAAACAGCAGATATGAAACCAAGTGGCTTTATGAGAGTTCATCAGTGACAGGAAACATGGATATATAGCTACCTACCTTTTGCTGTGCACAGTAACTCACTAGCAAAGCTACGTCTTGAAGGCACCTTGGCATTGCTCAGGTTTTCCCAAAAGAAAACACTCCCCTCTCAGACACACTTCTGGATATTACATTGCTGCTTCTCTCCTGAACAGGTTCTATCCGAAAGCCATCTTCCTGGTTACCAAATACACCAAACTTTTCAGTCACACCAAACCACTCCAGACCAGATCTGGGGATTTGTGCAACTTCAACCGTACCAAACTACAAACTCAGTAGAACTTGCATTTAACAGGAAAGCTGCAGTAAGATGTAAATGTCATACCTCATGTCTTCCCAGAAGTTAGGGCTTTTCGACAGCATCACCCCGAAGCCAAATATACTAAAAACCTGCATTTACTGAAGTTTCTTCAACCAAGGACTGGCAAATACTCAAACAGTACACATATTCAGCCCAAACATATATGTATTTCCATCAAGAAGAAAAACTAATTAGACAGTACGCTTTCTGCAACATTGTGAAACATGTCCTTAGATCAAACAAGGGCTGATGTAACTGGCCCCACTGATACTTTATCAAAATTCAATTTTAAGAATTAGCCTTCTAGACTAAATTCTCAGTGGTGAAGTAGCAGAAGTAGGCAGAGAGAAAATCTTCCTCTGGTGAACAGAGCTAATGGTGTCATCTTAATACAAGAGAAAACTTGCACCTGGCTTGAGTAGCTCCATGGAATGCTATTTTTTCAGGGCTAAATGGGATGTTACACTCCAGTAATGGGGTACCAGAGAACACAGGTGAATTTACACCCAACCACTTCTGGAGGTTGCAAAAGTGCTTGAGGAAGCTCTGATTAACACTATAGAGTCTGCACATAAAATATAAACAATTTAGAGGCAAGAAATAGAAAACAATCAAGCAGAAAGGAACAGTTGTGTCTTCTCAATACTAAGAATTAGTTGCTGTCCATTAACTTTACAAAATTCCCCTAAAAGCAACAAGTTGCAAAAACTGAGACTAGCTTAGCTTACTTGTATTATTCATGGGAGTATATATTGAGAATAAAGCTCGACTCTCAAACTGGAACAGCTGCCAGCCTGTAATAAACTAATCACTTGAATTAAGTTTAGAAATTTTACAAGCAATTCTATTTTGCCCAGTTCTACTTTAAGAGCTATGTAATAATTGAAGATTCACATTTCCAATTCTTGCTGTCTAGATTGTTTTGACTAGCTCTCCAGTGACTGTAACAAGATCTACACATAGATGCCTACGTGGATGTAAAATGTCACCCCTAAGCATCTGCCCTGACAAAAACATCTGGTTTACTGCCCACAGAGGGTAGGGGGAAATGGTACGGCTACCTGCATGCTTTTTTTGTTCGGGAGTGCATGACTGTGTTTACAAATATATAAGCAGACCAGTTTATGAAGTGTCATTTATTCAACCCTTAGGGCCTTCTCCATCAAAATTAAATCATGGTAGATTGGTCAGACAGCCCTCTTTTGTAAAGCAACTTGTATCTCAGACAAGGGAATATAAAAGAGAGAGCCTACCGAGACTCCAATAAAATACTTGATATACATAGAAAAGCTGCTAGTTAAATTGGTGGTGAGAGAAAATAGTTCTGCAAGTAGTGAAAATAAATGCTTAAAGGGGTTTTCTGAAATGGTATATAAAGACTAGAGCAACAATAACAATGGAGTTCACCTGAACTGGACTGCGTGTTAATCTGAGAGTACTTGCTTAATCCAACAATGCATAAGGTCAACAGACTTGTCAACAGTGAGGTTTATGAGAGCATCACACAAGAACTAAGTGACTCTGCCCTAATAAATTTCACCCTACTTAGTACAGCCTATCAAAGCACACCATCTGTCACGCACCAGAACAAAACTATCATCATTTGGAAGCAACAAAGGAAAACAGCCATTTCACCAAAATCTATTGTGAGATGGCTGTCAACCAAACATAATGTTGCACAGAAAATTACTGATACCTCTATACAAATATAACTGAGAATTCACTTGGAGACATATATACTATTTTGGTCACTCGCGTTGCAGAAAGCCGATAAAAACAATCAGATTCAAAGAATGATGATAAGAAAAATGCAGAGGACAAAGAGCTTAATGTGATGAGGAATCCAGGAAACAATGGCTAGTTGGCCTGTCAAACTAAAGACTGTTTAAGGTACACAATTGTTATTAATAAAGAGTAGGTAAACACACTGAAGAAAACCATGAAGCTGAAAAATAACACTGCAAAATGCATAAACTGGCAAGAATATACTTAACCGAAAGTCAGAGAAGAGTTCTACAGTCTCACTACACAAACAACCTTCCCCTAAGAATACAGGGGACAAAAATCTAATTTTCACATATACATAACCCGTTTACAGAAGACATTACATGACAAAGCTGTCCAGAACTGCAGGCAACTGGAACTTAGTGGTGCTCCTGATTTTTCTCCCAACTATGCTAACTGTAATGTGTAGCACGTAACTCCCTAAATATTTAGATATACTTAGTTTTTGAGCTTACATATTGAACTCAAGTTTATAGCCTGTGTTTTATTAAATTGCTTGATTACATTATGCTATCATAAATGCACAGCCATTATCTACAAGTCCAAAACAGTTCTGGTCAAAGTACTATTTCAGACGGACTTGCATTAGTGTGGAGGCACTATCATGAAAACTGTCATAAACCATCTCAAACTGCTGCACTCTTGCATTTTTCCCAATTGCTACTGTGCCCCAAGAGATGTTTTAGACCATTCTGAACTTTATATTTAAACACAAGCTACAATAATGACAAGATCACATATGGAATGACAGACCACCTCCAAACTTCACACGCAGCTTAAAGTCAATTATAAACCACAGAAAATGTACAGTTTGCTTGCTGATAATGCAATTTGAGGAAAACTTTCCTAAAACCAATGCTAAGAAAGCAGCTTAAAGCCAGTAATGAGTTTAACAACTACAAATCAAGAAACAGAGACTCTTACTAAAAACTGTGTTCTTACCTTTTCCAGGACTTAGGTTTTGGTCTATAAACACCTTAAGCTCTCCATTGGCTTCAATTAGTCCAGCCTGTTAAAGAAAGTAACTTGTGTTAAAATTCACAAATAGAGACAGCCTTTTGTTGTTAAAGATGGAAGAAATCACACCATGAGTCTCTGCTGCTACCAGAACATTTGTCACAAGTCTGCCATTATACAATGGCACTGCTTGTGGCATAGTAATGGTCAAATTTTACAATTTTCTAAATAATATAGTCTTAAAATACAAGCAGAGAATTACACCTATCTTGCTATTTTATGCCCTATGTAAGGTCTTACAGCGTACATGCACTGTTTCAAGAAATAGCTTAATACCCTTCTAATTAGAACCAGTGACACCTGCAACTACACCTTTCTCTGTGTAGATGCTCTACCTACCACAGATGTTATTAACATTATAGCAAAACCAGTAGAGGTGGCAGAGAGCTCTGTAAACCATTTTAATCAGAAAAAAAAGGCATTAAGAAGAAACTCCTTGAGCTTTTGAATTCTTTTTCAAAGCTCTTAAGTGAAAGAGCTATAGGATTATATACAAGTTTGCGGAGTTATCATCATTCTTTGAGAAAGATCTAGAAGGTAGAAGTTATTAAAAAAAAATACTATTAGTTTTTCGATAGAAAAAAACTCCATGCACTAATTCCTTGGTATCTCTAGACAAAATAGTTATGAAGAAAAAAAAAGAAAAAAACAAAGGAACACAGGATACACAATACACAGACTGTTTCCATTTAGAAAGAATGGCAAGGAAGTAAACACTTGTACTTAATCATAATCCAACATGTGGCGTTACCAAGGCCGTAAAGTCCCTAGCTGCATTTTGTGCATAGACGGTATTTGCAGGCTACTGCCGATCTTCAACAGACAAGTAAGTGGTTTGCTGTCAGTTAGCAGCAAAGCGTTTCCCTTCAAAGTCTGCCTGAAGGTGAAGAGCCTTACTTACGATTTGCCACAAGTTCAGCAAACCAAGTAAGCCACTAGAGGATGCTGTGGTGCTGTTATCAAGCAGGTGCACGACAGCAAGGATTTTTTTAAGGTTAAGACAGGGAACTTTACAAAACGGGAAAAACTTTCTCTCCTCAGTGAAAGGGGAGGGAAGAAAGAACTGAGCACTGGGGACAGGCTGGGAAGTGAGGGGAAGAGAAAATTTGCTAAGGGAAGCATAAAGAGCAGTGTAATGGCACAGCAGTAACGAGGGCTTGGTAGCCCAAAGAAAACTCAAGCGAGGAAACAGTGGAACCGATAGGTAGAATGAACAGCTTGTAGTAGTTCTGTCGTTTATTCTCCTAATTTTCCCCCCAAAGAGTAATGAAACCACATTGTTTTGAGGGGGGTGCAACAGCTTACTAGTACACAAACACTGGGTGTTCTCAATCTTGCCCACAATAGGGACTCCAAAGGTCCATTTGAACGTATTCTACTACCCTATTCCAAAGCACCAGAACGTTTTATAAGCCGAACTCTTCATTGCACTTGCACTTACTACATAATTCAGAAGTGTAACAGAGTCTATCAGACAAGGTATACTCATCAATGTGAAGTCAGTATCATGTATGAAGATGTCCTAAGCGACATCCTACGAAGATGTTATCAGAACTACAGTCTAGCTCTGGTATGGCGTTCCAGAACACTGGAATCCAACGTGTTACATGAAGACAAATTTTGGGGTGTTACACTATACTCCCACTGTACCTCGATTTCACAAGAGTGTTAAACCACACAGGAAGTGCAGTCTCATTGTCATAATTTCTTTAAATGCAGTACTTCAGTTTCTGTTCAACAGCAGAAAGAGGCGGCTTGTACTTAAGGATTCCTGCAAATTCTTTTTTCTATGCGAAGCAAAAAGATATCAGTGAGACTGGAAAGACACTTCATGTATTGAGTATGTGATTAGTGGACCACCAAGAAATTGACTGGTTTCATCGGTAACATCTAATTTCGGAAGCACATGAATTTAATAATTTTTAATTATTCAATCCATTCATCAGTTTAATATGCAAAAGCAAACTTTCATCAAGTTCATGTCAGTTACAGTGATTAACCAAACCCAAGTACTTAAGTTGTGATATTCAGCAAATTCAAGTATTAAACCCAAATCATTATTTCAGTAATCAGCAAATTAGGCAATTCAATTATCAATTACTTACTGGTCCTATTTTATTTTTTTAAAAACTAGAATGGTCTCCAATATAACCATGTGTATTCACTCATTTTAAGTATCCAACCAACCACCATACCACAGTATCAAATATTCTCAAAAACTTCAATATTACCCAAAACAGTACGCAATTCCAAATGACACAATCTAATCTAGCGTTACAAAGGGTCAGGTTAGTCCTACATGCCATGGACCATGTTTTTGTATGACTGAAATTACACAAGTCACCGACAAACCAGAGAACATCCGGGAAAAACACTGCATTTATTCAACAAGAGAATGCCATTTGGGAAAAATCAAAGAACAGCAATCACTGAACAAGAAGAATAATCCCCTCAAGAACCACAACACTGATGGAGAGTAGAGCGGTTACAGTTCCATCACCTTTCCACATCAGTGTCTTACTAGAGGTTTGGCTCTAACGGTTAAAATAGCTGGTAAATATTCAAGTCAATCAGAAGAGCATGCCTAGGAAAGAATTCAAGAGAACTATTTTGGAAAGAATACTACCAAATTCCACAGCAAATAGCACCCCTAGCTGCTATCACTCATAATAAAAACTGATTTCTAGTGAAAATTCTGCTACTCCAGCCTCAGTATGCTTTCACGCTTCTGGATGCACTATTTAATTCTAAGATTATGAAAATTTATAGCTTGCTTTGCGTCTCCTGAAAGTCACAGATACAAGCTTTTAGCAAGAGAGAAGTGAAAACAACTTCTGTTCCATACAAAATTCTGATGTCTTTGTTCTAAAATGGAAATGCTAGGCAAAAAAGTATTTGTGTATATTTCAAAAAAAATTCCTGCTGTTTTTCAAGCCAGGTTATTTTAGGGGAGAGACCAGGATTTTACCTGCATGACCTATCTAGCATAGTGCAGCACCCATAAGAAAGAAAGGAAACAGAGGTAAATGTGACCATAGCTCCCATTAGGTGTATCATAGTCACAGCTTTACAAAGAGCAACAATAACAAAACAGGACAAAACCAAAGCCCAAAAACCACACCAACAAAAAAAATGCCAGCACACACACCAGCAAGTACCACCTGATTTTCCCTAATGAAAAACTAACCTTCTGCCAAGGAAGATTTAGACATCAAGGAACTTCTATTTTCTTATGGGAAAATACACACAGTTTTCTGGCCTTATCAAGCTACTTGTAACAAAGTATTTTGCTTTTTATTTTTTTCACCTGCTAGTATTTTTTTATTCCACATTTTCTTCTTATCTTCTCATGATTCTCAATTTCAAGATGCATTACTTCCTTTGATGATAACGCCAGGGCTGTTTGAAATAATAATGTGCTCTTAATACTCTGTTCTGAAAGCTTTTTAAGTGTAGCAACTCCACAATTTCACATTCCTTTCCTCTTCAGTGATACATGTTGGCTACGTATACTTTTCTATGGCTGCATAAAGAAGCTCCAAGTACCCTAAACAGGCAACAGATACAGATATATACCCTTTCTCTTTCTCATATTTTAACAAAATCAACAATTTTAAAAAACACCTGATGACACTCAACATAGAACTACAATAACTGAAGATCTCCTTTCCACAGATTGGAGGAAGATGGTTAAAGACAAATTAGTAAATCTGAAAATTTTAACTGTGGAAGCTATGCTGGAGTGGAGACCCCAGAGACTCTGTCTCATCACATCATTCAGAACTCCTAAGCTAAAAAAAAAAAATTAAAATAATCAACAGGCTAAACATATCAAAAATTCAACTGAAGTTAGCTTTGGCCTGCTATGAGATCATCAGCAGTCGTAAGGACTGGGAAGTCTATTTTTGTTTTGTTTACAAGTAAAAACTGAAAAGCACAAGTGCCCTCAGCCTGAAAGGCAGTAAATTGGGAAATGTCTTTTTGTCAGGACTAAAGTAAATCTGAAACAAAATCTGCAAAACCTGCAGAGAATTACACTTCTTGAAAAAAAAAATCCTTAAGTGCGGACTATCACAGAATAATTTCTTATCTTACTAACAATATTTGTGGTCTCTGAAGTTATGCACTAGAAACTCAACACGCTTACAACAGAAGTATCATTTCTTCCACAGACTTCCAGACTTGCAACTCAATTTCTTAATAAAAATTGGCATAAATTTATTCACTAAACCTTTAAACTAAACAGAAAAGACTCAAGCTGAATTTGGACTGAAGGACAAGGAACATGATCCAGAAGTCTGACTAAAATGCGATTGAACAAGTACACATGCTATGTCTACCAGGTTTAACCAAAGGTCCCCCGAATGCTCTGACAGAGGTAAATATGGGAAGCAGAAGAGTGCTTTTATGCCACAGAAATCTCTCTTCTATCTTGATTCTAGGTAATGAGCTCATATTAAATATACTCACTGAAAAAGAGCTGAAAGAAGAGCAAAAAGGGTAAAGAGAAACAGCTATTTGCCAAAAGGTATTTCTCCAAATACAAACTTGGAGTTGCTAACAGATTAAGGCCCCTAAATTGAGGCACAGCACTGGGCTTGGCAACTAGATAAGGGAAGTTCGTGCCAAATGTACAACATTAGTTAAAGAATGGGAATGAGAATGGGACAGGTGGAAAAACAAGCAAATTATTTTGGGACTGCCAGAGACAGTGAGCTAGAAAATCAGATGGAAGATGGCAGACCAAGAGTTGAGGTGGATAAACTAGGAGTCATTGAAGAAGAACAGGCAACAGAACTGATGAGAACCTAAGAGAGCCCTTTAACAGGACAAGGAGGACCCTGCGAGGGGAAGGACATGGGAACTGGGAAGGCAAATATAATCTCTTCGACATGATGACTGAAAGGGTAAATAAACTGGGACTCAGACTGAGGAGTTCAAAATTAATCGGGTTAAGAAGTAGTAAAGACAGAACCAGAACGTGGAACAATTGGGAAGGAAAGGTATCCCCATTAGAACTCATTTCCTCCTAGCGCTTGTCAAAGGCATCAGGAGGATGCTTCTGCTGTCTACAGGTGTTTGCAAAGCCCACAAGCAACCAACCACACATCTTGCGCAAACTGCACCTAACTTGAGCCATCCACAATGACAATCCCTAGATATTTTGCTGCTTAAGAGTAGATAGTAAGAACGTTAAGAAGCACATGGACCTATTAGAGCAAGTCCAGAGGAGAGTCACAAAGATAATCAGATCGCTTCAGCACCTCTCCTATGAAGATACACTGAGTTGGGGTCGTGAAGGCTCAGGGGATACCTTATAGCAGCCTTTCAGGACCTAAAAGGGGCCTAAAGGAAAGACAAGGAGGGACTCGGTCAGGAAGTGCGGTGACAGGACATGGGGTAACAATTTTAAACTGAAAGAAGGGTGATTTAGATCACGTATTAGGAAGAAATTCTTTACTGTGAGGGTAGTAAGGCACTGGAACAGGCTGCCCAAGAAAGTTGTGGCTGCCCCATCCCTGAGAATGTTTCAGGCCAGGCTGGATGGAGCTTTGAGCAACCTGGTCTAGGGGGAGGTGTCCAGCCCACGGCAGGGGATTGGAACTAGATGATCTTTAGGGTCCCTTCCAATCCAAACCATTCTGTGACACATGTGAAGGCCCTATGCCATGCAATTTTATTATGTGCCATTTCCTGACAATGTAGGGGGGGATTTTGATTGCCTTATTTTAATGTATGGAAGCAACAAACACACAGAACAGGAAATTAGCAAATCTACAAAGTAAAGAAAAGCTTATAATCAGAAATAATTCTGCTTAAACAACCTTAATTTTTCTTTCACCCCTATCCATATGCAAACATCATTTCTAACAAGATGATAATACACTATTTTTCCCATTGGATTCATCTTGTTCAGGGACCAGAGCAAACATGCTCTGGGCATGAATCACCATGTAAACACAGGTGACTTTTCACGGGACCCCAAATTCATTTTTACAGAAATAAAAGGCAACTAAGATATAAAGCAGAAGATTACAGGAAAGGAAATGAAGTTCTTATATTTAAAACATTTGCATTTCATTTTGCAAATGAAGTCAGTGAGAACTATTCCTTACTGTATGAAGTAATATGAAAAAACTTTTAAAGTCAGGCTATAGGAGTCTGATCCTGCAAAATTCTCAGACGTGTTATTTTACTGTGTCTCAGTAGCCATCTTCTGAAACAGAGATCATACCACATCCTCAGTTCATGGGAACATCTTCAAGATCACGATGTTTGTCAACTACTCGGCTATGAGCTACACCATAGAAATGAGCTTTCCAAAATGTAAACTGAATTATTAGCACCTTAACTAGCAAGGCACAGTCAAAGCACTGGATATGAAAGATCTCAATCACACAGAATTGTGAAGATAAAAACTAAATGCAAGTTAGTAGATCAGTTAAGCATTGTCAGTCTTTGGTCTGAATATAGGCTTCACTGATGCTACACATACATTGGACCCCAAGTACATACAGAATGACACACATGGTCTCCTTCTTGCTCAGCATCTCAAGACCATTAGCTTTCTTGGTTGTTTTTTTTGTAAACAGAGCAACACATCTAGAATGCAGCAAAAATTAAATCATAGAATCATAGATGAAGAATTTATTTTGAAGGCAAGTCCAACAGTGGTCCAGTCTAAGCAGCCACACAGATCAAAAATACCACAGGAGTTAAAATTGTTATACTGGGCTGTTTCTTACAGTAATACATTTGCCCAAGTGATACAATTTTTGCAAAATTCAAAGCTGACACCTCCATAACTAACTGCAAAGCTGTACAAATGAAGCAAAATCGAGTATGACATTCCTAGGGTTAACAGAACCAAAGCACTGGTTTGCCACTTCTACCACATTAACTAATCAGAAAATAAAATCATCATTTGTGTCCTCCTGAACTAAATACTCCTATGCAGAGGTACCAGTAGCAGCCGCTTCCACAAGTAGCTCCTGGTGCCATTCTAGATTTGACCTAAATAGACATTTGTTTATCCCACCAAACCAAATCTTCAGCATCAAATCAACAGAAATACAGCACAATGCGACAAGTAATGTTAAATAGGGCTCATTCCAAAACCATGTGCCTCAACCAACCTCCTTATCAGTGCACTGTAAGGCCACGGCAGTCTACATGATTTTCAAGCAAGTTAGTGTAACCTGGGATGCTTAGTGAATCTAATGTAATGTTAACAAAAGACAAGTAGCCAGCAGCAGTCTTGAGGATACGGACCACTGTCAACCTTTAAATCAAGTTGTCTGCTGTCCCAGAACCCCTTCAACACAGAGAATGTTTAGCAAAGATTGGCCCATTTCCCCCCCCTTCTAATTAGCCACAATAAATCTGCACTAAGTGATATCCAGGCAAGCAAATACAAATGCTAAAATAACGATCCCTAGTGTAACTTTTTAAAGCTGCATACATAGCAGGTTATGTTGTTAGCACACTGTTATTTAGTCAGTATATAAAGCCACTAACGTTAACTGACACATACAATTAATAAAGAAGTTAAACACTTAAAAGCTACGGGAAAATGCTTTATTCACACAAATAAACAGGTGACCTGACAGGCAACTTCTGAGTTTTTGAGTTGCTACTTTCTGCCTTACACATACAAACCAACATATGGAGTGGGGGGGAGAGGAGAGGAAAAAACAAACAAACAAAAAAAGCAACTCTTACTGTGTAGTTGCAATGCAAAAAGGAGAGTTTAAAGATCACTTTCCTTCTGCCTTCTAAAACACATATTTAAAAAAAAAACCTTAACACCACTTGAAATCCCAGACTGAGATGTCTTTTTACAAGACCTAATTTCATAATATTATTTGATCTTCCGTTTGTGAACTTCTGAACACGTTAGAACTCACTAAAGGCGAACAGAAATAGATCAAGCTACTGAGAAGTCGCTGAACTAAAATGGTATCAAAAGGTGCATGAACCCCTTGAGATCCACCAGTAAAGACTTAACTTTGCTAGTCTACATCACTGAAATTCCCAGTACATAACCAAAAATAAACATAAAAGCAGAAACACATGCTCATATTTTAAGAAAAGTCTGAAAAAATGTTTTGAAGACTTTTCAATACTTTCTAGAGATTGAAAGTGCATCATGTAAAAAATCCAAAATACGCCTTTTTCCTACTTCCATTAGGCTCCTTTTTTTAATCCAACCCAAATGTAACCCTTTCAGACCACAAAGACTATCTCAAGATTGATGTAAAACCACCCCATGAAAGCTATTAAAAAGTACAACTTTTGTAGCATTCTGGCAAAATCACTATACAGAAACACTGATCTACTTCTTTCCCCAAACCCAGCAGGCTTACTGACCTATACAGTAAAGTTGCTGTAAGAAATTAACTTGGTAGGGTTTTTTAAGCGTTCTTTGAGTAAAATACTTATTAAGTAATACTGTGAAATAAATTCATTGGATTAAACTACATACCTGAAGGTATTCTGAATACTCAATTAAAATAAAGTATCAATCTTAATCCCTATACTGCTAGATCTCTTAAACAGTAATGTTAGGTCAGGTGTTGAACTTTGTGCAGGCAGGACTTCTTACATGGTATCCTCAGATTTACATATGTGCACAAGGCTTCCTTTGCAAATTTAGATACATGGTCCATCACTACTACTCAATGAGATTAATAAAAGCACCATGAAATACTAAAGAGATACTGTAAGTTTTATGCAAACTAGAGATCAGAAGAAAAATCCCTCTATGTAATTCACATAGTGTTTCTGAAGCCAATGCCGCTGCCAGCAGCCTGTGAAATGGTAAAATGCATGAGCTTTCCAGACAAACAGCTCCCAGGAAAGATATTTTCGTCTGTGAGAAATTCTGAAGGTTAACAGTGGTGTGCTAGTTTAAAAAAATTTGTGAAACACCAAATTACTTTTCAACCACATGTTCTTCATGAGCAATTACTATTTTTTTAATGACTAGAAATAGTCCACACAATAATGGCGGACAACTGAAACGATCACAAGCAACTGCTCCCATACAGAGTGCTTCATTTATGTATTTCAATGCATGTAATCTCTGAGATCAGAAAGAATCTTGCTCAATCCTTTTGTCTAGCCCTCTTCTCACCAGTACTTGCTGTAACATCATGCAATGGACTATTGCCTCTAACAGACCAAGTTCCTGCAAATGATTCCTGCTACTTCTTTTCTAGTGAAGAGTGGATCTTAAAGGGCCACGAGCTTCTCTTTCTTTATGGCTGCCTGAGAGGCCTCAGCAACAGAAAGGATTACCAGGGTCATATCACAAGTTGGATCTTCAGCTATGCTACAGAAACTGTTAATTTAATGGTGGAAGGTATGTTAATGATTCATAGTAAGAAGTATATATTGACTTAATTTACAAGTAATTCTAATCCGTAACTGAATAGAAAAGTAGCCAGCAACTAGTCCTCGGTCTTCTTCTGGGAGTTGGAAGACAAAAAATTAAGCTGTCATATTTACTTTCTTGCTTCAGTAATTCCTGCCCCCTTTCTTTGATGCTGCATCCTGCTTAGTTTAAGCATGCCAAGGATAGACAGGTTACCATTTCACTTAGGGAATTCTGCTCCCCACCAAACTATTAATCCCATGAAGCCAGTAAGCAGCACAAGTCAGCTGAGGACCTCAGTGTATACATTTGGCTCCTCCAGCTCCTGTCTGGAAGATGACAGATTTGTAAGCTAAGAGTTTACAGTAGACTCAGCAAAGCCTTACTGAATGACACTGATTAACCAGGAAGAGGAATACTGGCTAAGCTGGAGTTTCTGGAGATACTCTTGGTCCTCGTCTCAGACCAAATTTCCCATACAGTGCAAGCGTAGACTGTACCCAACTCTACTGATTTCAGTTTGTCATTCAGCCTTTGACAAGCAACAGAATGATCCTACTCCCAAGGTACTCAAGTCCTTGAGATACTGCAATCGGTGTTCTCTCGTCCACATGTTTTTCTCCATGGCTCCTTTAAATTACAGACAGTCTTTCTAGTAACTAAGACCTTCTGAACTGAATGTAATCTTCCATGGCCAATCTGGCTGATTCTGTTAGAACCGCTTCTCAGCTTCACACAGTGTTCACTTACAGAAAACCAAAATGGCTACACTCATTACTATTACCAGGATCACACGGAAAAATTAGTTTGCTCCTTTCTTCCCCTTTGTATTTATTGCATTCCAGATCCTATGCCCCTTAGGTAAGTTTTCAAAAAGATAAATTGATATACCTACAGATACTTTGGACTTCACAAGCCAGAATTTCTTTTTCCATTATTATTTTTCAGCTTATCCAGCTATAACAGTACTTATGATTATGCTTATAAGCTCCACCTGCAGGCTCTTAATTAAGGTGCTACGTATGAATATAAATTTCCCCCCCCCCAAAGCTTCCCGACCACTGTCAAGGAAATTGAAGTATTTGGGGGGAAAAAAAAAAAAGAAAAAGAAAAAGCCTTGTTGCTTATTTTCTCTTCATTGTACACTCTGAAAAGCATTAGACGATACCTT
This sequence comes from Nycticryphes semicollaris, assembly GCA_013400055.1. Taxonomy (NCBI): domain Eukaryota; kingdom Metazoa; phylum Chordata; class Aves; order Charadriiformes; family Rostratulidae; genus Nycticryphes; species Nycticryphes semicollaris. The sequence goes on from VXBJ01004143.1 coordinate 516,077, forward strand.
TTTAAAGTATTATTTAACAGAACTTAGGTTTGGGTCAAATAACTCCTAAGCATTATCTTATCAGCTTACCTGATGAGTACTTTTCTAATTATTTGATCCTTTATAAAAACACTTAATTGGATTTGCTGGTTTCTCCATCATGTTCCCCATTTGTTCAACTACTCAGTAAAGTCTCAGTTTGCAAACGTAATTACAAGTATTTGACTCTTCAAACTTTTTTTAAAATCATAGTTTTTATAAAAAAACAAAAGAGGTATAAGAAGAGCTGGAAGTGAGCAACAAAAGAAAAAGTGCTCTCCTGCGGCAGGTGGCAGGAGGAGTTAAGTAGGAACATGTTATCTTGTAGCACCCAACCTCTACACCTTACTTTTCAGCAGGGCTGCCCGCTTTAGCCTCACCAGAGCAAGCGCGGGCCCCAGCAGCACAGAGTAAGAGTGAGACACACACCGAGCCCGAGTTCCCAGGCTGCAACACACTGAGGCACACTTGGCCACATAAATGCCACCTGAAGCCCAGACTTGGCATCATAGCAGCACAACCCTTACCACAGTTTAGCCACCTCGGCTCCGCTGAGAAAAAGGGAAGGAAGGGGCGGGGGCATTCATCAACTATGCCATCTTCTTCACCACGACATCTCACAGTCAGTTAGTGCACTTGATAGGTGACATGGCAGAACCACAGGCCATTAATCACAGCAATATTTCCATGTCAGAATGTTTAAATGTACACTGATGCAGGTCTTCTTAGATTCTGTGCCCAGAAATTTAGTGATACTCTATCGTGATTAGTTCCATTATTTCACTAGGAAAAGAACTTTGATTTTGAACAAAAAATATGGGAATCATTCTCTTCCCTTCTGAAAATCAAAAAAAAGTGTTATACCAATTAGAATCTCTATTTTCTAGCATTAAATCAAACCTAACAGAGCCCATTATCAGATTTGGAATTTTAAAATTTCCCAGCATTCGCTACACATTTCAGACATCATGTAATGGTGGGTATGTAATAGTCTGCAAAAAGGTAAGCAGTTCATCTTTCTTCCCTGAGGCAGGATTAAGCATGTGTAGAGGTTTTCAAGAACAGGTTAGACAATCCTTCAATTAAGATTTCATACCCTTTCTAGCTACCTTGTTCCGGTGCTCAAGTACACTTAAAATTTTACCTGAAACCTGACCTAGATTTTCATTTTTCCAAGTTCATCTTATTAATTCTTGTAATAAAGGGACCGAATAAAATTTGTTTTCCTATCTGTAGTGTCTCCTTCAAGTTTATTACTATGTTATTCTTCCCTTAACTACTATTTTCTAGAATAAGCTAGATCTTTCAAAAATTAAGTTCCTTTTTAAATGTTTTATTCTCATTCTGCTCCCCTAGACTTTTTAGAATATCCATCTGCATTTCCAGGTGCTAGCACTTCACTTAGTTGATCTCTCTCCCAAAGCTAGTATTAAACAAATGTACTTTGCTATCTCAACTACTTTGAACTGTTTAAATTTCATCTCCTAGTCTAACATTCTGCTTTCATTTTCTTCCCGCTTATACCGCCTTTCATTCCACTGAACTCTGCTATCGGTAACGTACTTGGTCACCCTTATCTCTTCCAGGCAAGCTTTGAGTGACTATGTATTTCTGGTTGCTTCTTTGCACATTAAGCTGTTTTTCAGTTGCTTCTTAACTACTACGTTTCTCTACAATATCAATTAGTTAAACCAATCACTATTTAATGGAAATTCCTGCTATCTGAAAGCTGCAACCACAAATTAGATTGCAACCTGCTGTTTAAGAGCTTGACTTGTAACAGTATTCCTTAGCTTGTATGCTGGCATTTTGGGGGGGGTTTTGAAGGAGAGGTACTTTCTAATCTGAATACATAGTAGTATGTTATTTTCAATAAGGGAATGTGAAAACACAACTATATTAGGTATTAACAATTAATTACATCTTAAATGCAGAACCTGTTTCAATTTAACTTTTAAAAAGAACTGGAATTCATAAAGAGCATATATGATTCTTCAAGAGGTAGGCCACAGGTTCAAAGCCACTAACTGTAATGGTAATGGAAGTCTATTATGAAAGTCCCCAAAGCCTGGTTTTATGACACTAAGTAGGATCTTTTGGTAGGCAGAGACAAAACAATGAACAAATATGGAGACAACCATCTTCACTCCCCTGAATATACGATGCCACCTTGAACACAAGAAAGGCGATGTCAGTTGACAGCATTAGTCAACGACAACCCCATCATCTGAACAGAATTTGCTGGGGTTTTTTAATTCCAATTCAAAACCAAGCTGTTTTAGTGTTCAGTATGAATACACATGATGCCAATGGCCCAAGTGCTTTTATGAGTATACTGAATACCTAAGATTAATTACTCTGAAAGAATGGCTGCAGACCTGAAGCTGTTTTATGCTGTTACATCCACAGGAAAATATAGCCTAGGCTTGATGTACAACACAGATGAAATAAGTTTTGTATATTCATTAATGCCAGCTATTATAAAGCATGACCTGGTTTGCTTTTGTTAACAAAACCAAAAATACTCTATGAGCTATGCTTCCACATATGATGTGCTACAAATATACTTACATCTTTTGCCATGTTACCAAAAACTAGAAATCAGTCCTCTTAAAATCTTGACAGCTGCAGGGCACTGAGACAATGATGCTATTTTCTAGAAAGCAAGTAAAGACAACATTAGCTACACATATGTAAGGAGGGAGTTTTACAATTTAAATTACTGAATACCCCAAATGCGATTTAGTTTTAAAAAAATGTTTTTAAGAGAAAAAAAGTTTTTTATCATCACCAATTCACCCCCCTAAGCCCCCCCCGCCCCCCAGGCTCACGTGTGGGAAATGCTCTTATACGGAGGGCGGGGGGTAAGCTCTCCCTGGCAGGAGCACCCTTCCCCCGGCACGTACCCGATCCCAGCGGGGCAGCCGGCAGCCCACGCTGGGCCGGTCCCTGTCCAGCTGCGCCCCTTGCAACACTGCAGCGCAAGGCGCGGGGGGAAGAGATCACTCCCTCGGCCTCCTCCTCCTCCCCACCCCCATTTCCAGCAGCAGGCACAAGTAGGCCTCAGGGGCCAGCCTGCCCCCCCCAACCCCCCAGGGCCCTACAACCCCC
>VXBJ01004143.1:520055-553090 GCA_013400055.1 Nycticryphes semicollaris
TGCCTTGCACGGGCACACGCGGGGCGGCTATAGCCAACCGCCCGCCGCTCGGAGCGGGCGGGCGGGTCGGAAGGAGCATGCGCGGGATTTTCGCGCCTTCCCGACTCTCCGCCCCGCGGGTGTTGGCGGCCGGCGCGCGGGAAGCATCGGCGCGAGAGCGGTCGGCGGCCCCGGCCGCCGCCGAGCACGTGGTCGCCGGCGCCCGCGCGAACCGCCTCCCGGGCGCGCCGCCGAGGGAGCGGGAAGGCGCCGGGCTGCACCGCGTCCTTATCGCTGCGGGACACGGCCCGCGCCTTTGGCCCGCCGCGGCGGGGAGGGCCAGCCCCGCGTCGCGGCCAAGGGGAGAACCCGGGGCGCCGCCGTCCTCGGGTCGGAGCGCGTTTCTAGTGGCGCGGGACCCGGCGGGGCAGGGCGGTGCGGTGAGTTGCCACAACATCCTGCCGGTGCTTTCCTCATCGCGCCTTGCCCGGCCGTCGCTTGAGCAAGGTGGCTTAGGGTGAGCCGTGCTAAAATTAAGGGTTTATCGTAATCCGAGTGGATGTTTTCCTTTGGGCGATTGCTGCTCGCTCAAACTCGGATTAGGTCAGACCGACACCAAAAAAAACGGAGCCTTCCTGGTTTGTGACACCTCCAGGCGGTGGGAGCTGCACCCGCCCCAAAGCGGGGTGCATTCGCAAGGGTTGCGTGATGCACTTCCAGAAGCATGATGATGTAATTCTCGGTGACGAGCTTTCAGCGTGCGTAGCCGGGGCTGTAAAGGCACAGCCATAATGGTGGAAACGGCAGCAAAGTCAAAGCCTTACACCTCGGAAGCTGCCTTTCAAGAAAGAGCGGACAGAAGCCTAGCTGTGATAGAGGAGGAGAGCTGCAGCCACCTTGTGCGACGCTAAGCCTGTGTGGTGCGAGGCCAAGAAGGGAGTCCACAAGCCGGTTCTTCCCTCTAAAACTGTGCTGCTGCTGCTTCCTCATCGTGCCTGGGAAGGGTGATCCTTTTGGGAACCAAAGACACGACCAGCAGAGCCACTATACAGAAACAGAGCAGGACAGTCTAGGGCAGATGCGGGAGAAGATGTATTTAATCAATTGACTAGAGTCACGGACTTTGTGGGAGTTGTGTTTTATAACAACAAGGAAACGCTAGCTACCCTCGTTTTCTTGATAAATAGCAATCTTTGAAGTTCTTCACTCGCAGTAACCCCCTCATGCTTGCTGAGGTTTCACAGCTACTCATGTAGTAGCCTGCTCTGGCAATGACCACAATTACCCCATTTCTTCATTCTTCTTGACTAAGCTTGATGGCAGTGAATATCGAAGAAGGAAGATGATGATGAAGACACATTTATCACTACAGAGAAAGACAAGAACTTTTAACACACAAAATCCATGGATTACCCCCAGCCACCTGCAGAAAAAATGCTTCCTAAAAGGCAACAGCTCCTCCAGTTGACCCTCCAGGTCATACATGCTGTGCAGGTGGATTTAAACTGTATATCTCAAGTCCCTGCCCGCACCCCCCAGTCTCCCTTTTTATGCTAATCCTTGTACAAGAAAGCTGTTCCGCTGTCCCAGCTACCACAAGCTCCAGTCGTCTCCAGGAATGCACCCTCAACAGGGTATGTGCGTCCAGGCTGAAGAAGAGCATCCCGGTTTGAAGTAAAACACAACCAACTTTCTGTTCTGTAATTTTACATCTTAGCTAGGCCTCTTCTAACTCTGAAATTCAAGGCATATCGTGGAGAAAAATGCTCATCCTCAGTTGCAAGACCAATGTTTGTACTTCATGCCAAGGAATGGTATGCAGAGAGGCTCTTGCTTATACGTATCGCTAAAAATACCGAGGTCAGCCAATTTCTTTATTTGCCCTGTTAGAGGGTTGGAAACAGAAAAAGCGTAGAGGGGTCACACTTGTAGGGAGGAGCAGACAAGACGGAGGACCCAAAGCTGACCAACACGGGTATTCCATCCCGTCTGCCCCATGCTCAGTATAAAAGCTGAGGGATCAAAGGGTCAACTCTCTTTTCTTCAATGGCTGACATCCAAAGAGGACCCTGTCTCTTCATCTGCCTTTAATCCTGATCCATGTGTTCCTGACTTCAGATCCCGAATCCAGTTTCCATCTATCGCCAAGTCCAGTCTGGGACTTCTCCAGTGCCTGCCAGTGACACGACTGTCATCCTGGGAGTTTGATATGGTTTTGTATGTATTGCATCTATTTAATTATTTTTTTTCTATTTTATTTTAATATTAATACTTGATTAAAGTAGTTAATTTTAAACTTGTAAATCTTATCTCTTCCTCTCTTTTTGCGGGTAGGGCTATCTGTCATTCTGGTTTTTAGTCAATTTGGCCAAAATCACGACAAAGACACTACCAAAAAAGCAAATGTGCTTTTGAAAAAGATAGAATGTAATGACTGTGCTAAGATACAAAGCCTTTCCTCTGATGGTTTTGCAAAATGGTCTTAGTGCCATTTTGAAAAGTTCTCAGGTTGAAGACAAAAACTTCTGCCTTCTCTAGTACAAAGCAAAATTGTCAGAAGCAGCTGAATAAAAAAGTAGGAAATAATTCAATAGCAACTGCAACGTGTAGGGACTAAGATCACTACATTGGAAGAGAGCAGCAGTGGCAATTAAAGGACAGAATGTGACCCTCACAGCACTGCCTGCTTTTGCAAACTACACAGCTGCTCTGCAAACTTCAGAATTGATGTGTTCTTGACCCTAGTAAAGAAATAGTGACGGAAGACCACCTTTTCTTAGTTACTCAAATTCTTCCATTTACACTTGTCAGGTAATCTTGTTGTGCTGCTCGTGCTTCCCTGTAAGCCTCTCTCTGCCGGGAGCTTCTTGCCAGACAACAAACAAACACGTAGGAGGAGGGATGGGACCCTGGTTTGCTAACATTTATTTTGACACGTTACTAACTGCCCAAGCATACCCTCTCACAGGTGTGGTTTTGTCTTTAGCAGAGGGTTGTTTGCAACTACCCCTCTACTCTGCACTTGTGACACCCCACCTGGAGTACTGTGTCCAGCTCTAGAGTCCTCAACAGAGGAAGGACATGGACCTGTTGGAATGGGCCCAGTGGAGGGCCATGAAGATGATCAGAGGGCTGGAGCACCTCTCCTGTGAAGACAGGCTGAGAGAGCTGGGATTCTTCAGCCTGGAGAAGAGAAGGCTCCAGGGAGACCTTATAGCAGCCTTCCAATATCTGAAGGGGGCCTATAGGAGAGCTGGAGAGGGACTCTGTCAGGAAGTGCAGCGGCAGCACAAGGAGTAACAGCTTTAGATTAGATACCAGAGAGGAATTCTTTACTGTGAGGGTGGTGAGGCACCAGAACAGGTTGCCCAGAGAAGTTGTGGATGCCCCATCCCTTGAAGTGTTTAAGGCCAGGCTGGATGGGGCTTTGAGGAACCTGCTGTAGTGGGAGGTGTGTCTGCCCATGGCAGGGGGGTTGGAACTCAATGATCTTTAAGGTTTCTTCCAACTTTAACCATTCTATGATTTGGCATATCATTATCAGTGGAAAAAAAACCCTGAGTGTCTCTAAGCATGCCTTTCTCGGGTGTTTTGAAGCTTTTGGGACTTAGTTCGTGTTTGTAGTAGTGAAAGGGTGATTCCTGTTTTCTAAGGCCTGCCTCCCCGCCTTTTGAGTGTGCTTGAAGTGGAGAACAGATCACAACTTCAAACAGCATCAGTGTGGCAGAACTGTGTGACAAGACACAAGGAAACTCTCTTGAGAAGTCATCTAGTCTATAGCCTAGAAACCTACAACAGATGCCAGCGGGACGTTTATGTGGACACACTTAGACCTACTGCTTTAGAACTGGAAGCCATGCCCTCTGAAGAGAGGGACCTATGTGAGCTCCTGGCTTAAATAAAGACCTAATACCAGCTGACAAGCTTGTCAGCATCTGGCCTTGTTGGGAGGCAGCATCTCCCAATTCTCAAATTTCTGCTCTATTTTAAGAGATATAATATGGCTTGGAACCATAACCTTGAAAATGTTGCCATTCCCTGACCTACATTTTGTCCCCCAAGGCAGGATCAGTTGTCCCTAAGCCACTCTGGTCACACCATGGTCCAATTTGTCTCCAGCAATCGTGAGATTTTCCTGGTCTCTACTGTCCTTTCTGTCATGGGAGTTTTTCCCAGCTGGCAGTGGTAATTACTCAGCTGAGGCAGTGAGAAAACCCAAGCAGCACAGCTCCAGGGCTACCAAGTGAAGCTGGTAGAGGCATGCCTTTTTCTTCCACCTTTTGTTTTCTTTGGGGTGGGGTGGGCTGGGCCACACATGCCCCCAACCCTTAGGGTATCTTGCTGCTCCATCTTCTCACTTTGCTAGTTTTGTTGGCGCCCTTGAGTTGCAACCTGGTCTGTAGTGGATATCTAGCACTTGCTCCTTCCTATTGCAGTTTCCAAGGAAGATGTTAACTGTGGGTTGCCTCCTGGCACTCAGGGGTCCAGTTTCCTCCACCTTTGGTGCTGCCCACATGCTGGAGCATTGCCAGGATTGTGTACAGAGCAGAACTAGAGCTTCCTTCCCTAGACAAACCCCAGGAGTGCTTTTGTGGTTAGATAGTTCCTTGGGTTCGTTCCAACAGGCAGCAAGACCATGCTAGGTTTCTCACACCCTCCATCAAGCACCATCACACAGCACTGTTCTGCCATACTTGGCAACCCCAGATGCTTTTCTGTCTGCAAAGCAGAGGATGTCCAAGCATAAAACAAGTAAAGTACAGAGATATTATGAGGCTGCTTTCTTCTCATATTTTGGAATTATAGGAAATATGAATTAAAGCTTTTAAAAAGCTATGTAGCCCCATGAACTAGGCTACAATAACAGCATTCCCTGAGCTGTCCTAAACCCATGTCACTCACAGCTGGCAAGAATCCCTGGAGGTTTTCATGACCAGGCTGGAGGGGGCTTTGAGCAACCTGGTCTAGTGGGAGGTATCCCTACCCATGGCAGGGGGGTTGGAAGTCTATGATCTTCAGGGTCCCTTCCAACCTAAACCATTCTATGATTATGTTCTAACCTACCTCGCAGCTCCTACCAGATACCTTTCCCTACTGAGGAACTGAAGCATAGCCTGCTCTGTATGGGATAGGTCCTAATCAGGGTGGTTGTGGGTCCACATACATGAACCTGACCCTGGGAACAGGGAAATGACTGGCAAAGTCTAAGCATGGCCCACACTACCAGCTTTTAAACTGTTTTAGTTCCTTCACCCTCCTAGGGAACAATGACCAAAGGTAGCAATTAAGGGCTAACATGCAAGAACTCCCAATTTTCAGAGAGAAAGCCATGTGAGACAAGCAAACAGTTACACCTACCTCTGGAAAACAAAACTCCACAAAAAAAAATGATCCCCGAACAGGTATGCTGAATGACTTGCTAGTCAAGCACAGAGCAGACCCTTCCTTTCCACTCCCTTAAGCTCAGCTTCACCACAGAAATATCCTCTCATCACTTACTGAAGTTTCTGCTTTGTATCAGCTTTTCTGTATTCAAATGCTGCTGATTATTAGATAAATGAATGAGGTAGAACCACTATCCAACAAGCTGAAACAAAAAAAATTCCAGAAAATACCACCTGTTATTCAACAGATCAGTAGACTTTAATTTCCAGGCTTCTGGACCTCTGCTTTAATGTTATCTACTTGACACAGAGAATATTCTTGATTACAAGCATAAGGTTCATGAAAAGCTGCAATTATATCTAAGTGGGCAAATTGTGAAATCATAGAATCACAGAAACAGAATTGTAGAATGGTTTGGGTTGGAATGCACTTTGAAGATCGAGTTCCAGCCCCCCTGCCATGGGCAGGGACACCTCCCACTACAGCAGGTTGCTCAAAGCCCCATCCAGCCTGGCCTTGAACACTTCCAGGGATGGAGTATCCACAACTTCTCTGGGCAACCTGTTCTGGTGCCTCATCACCTTCACAGGATAGAACTTCTTCCTGGTGTTTAATCTAAATCTCCCTTCTTTCAGTTTAAAACCATTATCTCTCATTCTATTACTTCATACTCCGATAAAGAGTATCTCTCCATCTCTCCAGTAGACCCCCTTCAGGTACTGAAAGGCCCTTACAAGGTCTCCCCAGAGCCTTCTCTTCTCCAGGCTGAACCCCAACTCTCAGCCTGTCCTCATAGGAGAGGCAGTCCAGCCCTCTGGTCATTTTCATGGCCCTCCTCTGGTCCATGTCCTTAAATATTCTCCCCATTTTCCATAGAAGCATTCAGGAATAAGGCCATTTTTTCTATCGTAAGATTTTATCATGAGACTACCCTATTTTAACATGGAATTGGGAATGGAGCCATATTTTGCATTTCAAGAAACATTTACAATATTTCAATGTACCTCCAGATTTCTGTGACACAATCTCAAACAGCTGACTGTAAACAAATTTATCACATGTCCAATAAGATTAGTAATTTGAACTTGCATCTAATGTTCAATCAGGCAATCCAAGTTTATGTCTACAAAGAGACAGAGAACATTAATAGCCAGGTGAGGCTCCTGTTTCTCCTTCCCCAGCTCTCCGAAAGCCTAGCCAAGTTAGGACCTAAATCAAAAATTATTTGGGAAAGAAGTGACAGAGATGAGGGAACCAGTAAGGTACCTAGATACTTGCTTTGCAATTTTGGACATGGTACCAAAAGGACTCCTCACCCAACTCCTTTAAAAGGAAAATATTTTCTTTCTTTTAAGAGACACAAACCATCAGTATTTCCTACTCTCCTAAGCAGAATTTTCCAGAGAAATACAACTAGCCACAACAAGTCATTTAGACAAAAGGTTTACTCATCACAGCTGTAATACTTTAACAGTTTCATGGGCTAACTAAGAGACATAATGGAAACCATACAAATATAGAGGTCTCTACTATGGTCTTTCATAGATCCTTCCAACGCACCTTCCACCCCCCTCAAGGCTACTATGGTAGAGGAAAGAGGTACAAAGCACACAGATCCATCTAAAGCTTTGTTTTGCTACTTGGAGGACACCTTTCATTTTAATTGGCAATTTAAACCTGTTTAACATGCATTTTTCTAACCACTTTTTGGGTACCAGAGTTATTTCAGATGACAGTATAATACTGACCTAAAGTGTTAATATATCTTTAATAGTATTGGTTTTAGCAGATAAATCTCACGATGGTCTTTAAATTGTTTGTCCGAGTAGACTACAGTCTATGAGCAAGCTTCCTCTACGACACTTAAAGAATGGGCTTTTAAAAGGCTTATCCTGCTACATAGAACATTTTAAAGAACAAAATACATTTAGGATCACATTCAAAACACTGTTTTTCAAAATGATGACATATTTTAAAGAGACTAACAATTTATTCAATGCAAATGCAGAGTATAAAGTTGTGGAGTTCCAAATACACTTCCGGTCTGCCATTTCGTTTTGTGCAAATTAATTTACTCAAAATAATTTCAAATCTAGCATGGTGTCAATAACATCCAACCTCCAAAGCTACAGAACTGATATTTTTCACACCCGCTTGGAATTAGACTTCCCAGTTTTACTAGATTTAGTTTTGATTTAAAACAAAGAAAAAAAACCCTGTAAACAATTGCTGTAAAAGCAGTTAGCAACAAGAATGGGTGACAACTGTCAGTCTTCAAATATAATTTAAGTTACACCCTTCCCTTACCATCAACTTTTAGTCAAGTATGTAAATAAATACAAGAACTAACACAAATAAAAGTTACCCACTATAAGAAAATACATTATATGCTATAGTTTGGAATAAAATATCATACAATATTGGCTGCATCATTTGAAATATGGATTTACTTAAAACAGTTTGATGCTAAACAGTTAAACCTTTTCATTGTGTAGAGGACTACACTTTCACCCACCATAAGAAATGTGTTTTGTGGTTAATTTTCTATTAGTAGATTTAACTCCTAAATGTGAAAATGACTCACATCATTTAGTGAAAGAAGATACCATAGGCACCATAATATTTTTTGCTTTTTAAACAAAATCTGGTGATGAACCAGCAGTAACAAAATAGGATGAAAATTAAAAGGCACATTCAGGCAACAAATAATCAACACAGTTTGCATGATGCTAAATTTAAAAAAAAAAATAACTTACACTCTGTATAATTGATTGGATCACAAACAAATACTCTGGCAGATTCTAATCTGTCAGCGAGAAAGTAAGTTTTGAAGAAGGTGTGCAATTCAAATTACATAATTACTTTTCAGGGTCAGTGTAAGGCTTGTAACCGAGTGCACGTTAAGAGGACTGACTACTCAAAGCCTCTTGTTTTCTGAGTGCATAGAAATACAATGAGTAATGAAGATACTCCTTGAAAGATGATGTATTCTTCTGCATGTGTAAGTCTAAATCAAGTACTTGAGCGTCTTTCAGGTCTCGGAACACATTTCATAATCGCAGCTCTCCACAGGGCAGGTGCAAGTAAAAGGCTTAGAGTAGTCACGCTCAGAATAAGAAGATAGACCTGAAAATTGGAAAGAAAAGCCATTACTTCTCTTAGTTATATAGGAAGCTAAGAAGCAACTAGAAGTTTGAGGAGATCAGTCTTTTCTGGACAATGTTTTCAGAAGATTTCACCAGTCTCCCCAACCAACTATGCATAATGCTCAGCAAGCAAACAAGAGCATGCACTAATCATATAGTTATCTGTTTACCTGGTTTAAAGATACAAGTACAGAAAACAACATTATAAGCTTATAGAAAAAACAATTATTTACATGTATAGTTAAGAGGTCAGTTTTGAAAGGTCAAGGTTTGCTAAAAGGTAAAAAGACAAATACCATTTTATTAAAAAAAAAAGAACCCAAACAAACCTATTCTGACTTAATGATACAGTGGCAAAGTGCACTATCATTTTATACACTCAAAAAAGCAAACAAAAATCACTTTATGTTATACTGCACATCTCCTGGAAAAAGATCTTAAATACATATTCTGAAAGAGTCTTATAAAATGGCAGCAGGAAGTACTTTTGAGGTCTCAAAGAGAAAAAGGATTTTAGGAGATTTGAGAGCTGTATAAAGTGCATGAGAGCTGCCAACAGAAAAAAAATGAAAGCCTAAAGGCCTCCAAGCACAGTGGGTGGGCCCCTAAACTGGTTCTGGGATCACATATGGGTATCTTGAAACTCTATACAAACATACAATATTTATAACTCTTAATTATATGCAGGAGCAAACATGAAAATGAATCACCTTTACCTACACAAGTGAACAGCATTGTGTAAGTTTTTCACACGTGCTTCAGTTGGAATGGATTCCAGCATTATACAGCCCACTTGTGCACACAATGAAAAGCTTGCAGCGCCAGCACAGTATTTTTGAGAGCAGAGATAGAGAGGAGAAAGCAGCTAGCACTAGAAAGTGAGGTCAGTTGTATCTCTGTAGCCATAATTTACTTTATTTCACAAAGCAGATGCACTGAAAAAAATAGCTTTCTCACAGCTTCAGTATAGAACTAAGTTTAAGGTTTCTCTCCTAGGGAATTTTTTCCATGGCTACTGAAAAAGATGGTTGTTTCTTCTGCAGAGGATTTAAAATTAACAAGTTTTGCAGGTAAAGATTACAAGTTTGTTTTCTTGTTTAAATATTAAGGGAGTTTCCACTTCACCATATCTGCTTTCTGGTTCTTATACCAGTATTTCCTTAGTCAAATCCTGTATCTCAGTTATCTCTTTCTATACTAGATCAGAATTTTAAAAGCAAAGGCTTCTCAGTCTTAGTGAATTAGGTGCTACCTACAACTCACTGCTCAGTTAATAATGAAGTTGCAAGTGAGAGCAGCTAAGGCAAAGCATTTAATAATTAAGCTATTTAAAAGTAAAAACTGCTATTTAAAATATTAAAGTACAGTATGAAACAAGTGAAAAATGGAACTGGGAACCCTGTCAGAGACTTAAATCTCTCCATTTGTATGGGTTGTTAGCAGTTGAGAGAGGCTACAAAATTGGAACGCGTTGGTATTTCAAATGCGCTGTAATACAAAATCCCAGTAAGTTACTCAGGTGCAAAAATTGAAATTAATAACCATGGAACAGCTTACCTCCCGAGATATGATCCCTGCTCTGCGTGCTCTACTTCCCAGAACAAAAGAGAATTCACTGACTTGTGCCAGTCCTGCTGAGACAATCCACTTGATATACTGGCTGGTCTTTGGAAGAATCAGAGAAAGCACAAGCACTGCCAAGACAAACTTGAAAAAATTGGGTTTTTTGGGTGTTGGTGTGGGTTTGGTTGTTTTTGTTTTTGTTTTTTTTAAATAAAAGAAGTGCAATACATGAAATAGTACAATATTTGTAAGATACATAGCATCAAATACAATAATTCTAGGCATAAACTAGTAGACATATATATGTCTTCTGTATTACTGTCAAAAGAGACAAATGTACACTGCACAATAAAAAGTAGTATCTGTTTAGTATAATAAAAACACTTAAATTCACTGCAAATCCCAAGCTAAACAGACATTTCTCCATGCGTAACTTATTTTTAAGATTAAATAAAATCTTTATAATAACCTAAGAATATTGTACCAAGTTGTGTTCTAGTCAGTAAGATTCCTCCAAATACAGATTTACAGTAAAGATGCACTATTCTCTATTATATAAGATGTTCAGCTCTTGCACAGAATTTTCATTGGGGCATGCAGAACAAAGATCACTTAGACCATTAAAAGAAAAAAAAAAAATACCTTCATTATGACCACGGACAATGTAAGGAATAGTAAGACTGTGAGCTCATATATCACAAATGTGGGGAAAACATGAAGTCCTAGGAGGAAGCAAAACAATATTTCAAAGTTTAAGACCAAAATCTTACTGTGATAATTTTCTGCGTTAATAATAGATTTAATTGCAACACTCAAAAAGAAACAAACAAAAGCCATTACATATCTACCAACACCACCATCTTAATCAATAAAACACTTCCTGTATTATCCCATCATTTTTCCTTTGGACAGGTTTAGCACAAACAATATTCCCAATTGGGTTAAATTATATATGACCAAAGCAGGTCCATTTATAAGTTTTCCTCTCTTCCACACCAGTCAACAATCCAGAATCTGAACTAAAACACATCTCTAAGGAAAGCTATAAAATTACTGTAGGAAAATAATTCCATTGCTCTGCAGTGATTGTAACATACATTTTTCTAGCTGTTTAACATTTTTGTATAACATGGCAACAGCCTATCCTGTGGGAGGAACATTATAGTCAGTATTTGCACATACTATAGCTACAACAGCACATGTAATTGTTTTTGTTCCATGACCTTTGCATGCAAGCACTGAAAGTCACCTGAACTGGAAAAGTCACTCAGGCTGGAATTGGGTGAAGTCATAACCCCCTGAGCATGGTCTAACAATTAAGGAATTATATAAACCCCCACTACTATGATGTTGGAGGGTTGGGGTTTTTTTTTTGGGGGGGGGCTATGTAGGGTGGGTGTCTTGGTTGTTTTTTTTTTCCTTTACCCCTTTCATCATTTTTATTTGGTAATTACATGAAGCAAGGTAACAAGAACCATAATGAGCACAGGAATTTCAAACTACATCCTGCTATTATTAAACAGAAGAAAAAGAAGTACTTGTTGGACAAATCCTGAAATCACTGAGGAAGAATCTTACTCACAGCTGACCAAGTCCTTTTTTGCCTCTTAAGGTATAAGGAACTTCTACAAGCAAACATAACTGTTTATCTTTGGAAGTACATTAATTTTTCATAAAAGCTCTTAAAAAGAAGAACCAAAATAGTGGTGGAGCTCCTGATAAATCCATAATATTTGGCAGATCTCCAACCCAATTATTTCTGGTGAAGGGCAAGCGTTTAGCTTTCTAAAGCATGTGGCATGTAAATTGAGGCTGTAACATCTTATCCTAACAAGATTTCACTAATTTTCCCTGCCCCACAAAGCTGCCTAACCAGAACTGTAGAGAACTAAGCAATCTTCTATTCCTGAGTGTGCAAGGGAAGTTACTTACAGTAACTTCATGACCTTTTCTCCATATGTATATTCCATTGTGGATAAAAACATATTTCATCAGATTTTTATACAAGTGCTACCCAGTCAGCATGCACACACCCAGTTTTATTTCTTAATTTCCTTCCAACTCCTGAAGTGCAAATGCACAAGACTATCAAAATAAGGGAAGAGATGGCAGAACAAGAGACACAAAAAAAGAAATCCTAACGTGTATGTATGCACACAGAGGAGAAAGTAGCTTCTGTTTTTATACTGTTGATCACGTGCACGTCGCTCATTCACATACACGAAAAGCAACTAGAGAAATACAGCCTGTAACAATGTCATGGTTGCTAAGAGGGCCAACTCTACCACATCTGGAATTGAAGATTTCGGAAGTAGGCTACAAATACAGCCCAGTGCTCTCATCATAACTGGCTGATCTCCCTTTTCAGGTCTAGAGAGCAGACAGGCAGCCTGAAGTTCATTTGGAACAGCCTCCCAGTATGAAGGTTATTGCTATATTCAAAAGAGCTGAGGCACAAACTTCCACAGACTTTTATACAAACCTGTGGAGGAAGTGTTTGCAAGGTGAAGCAAGCCTAAACCTGTTGCATACACTATTCTGAGCAAACAAACAAACATCCAGGCACACACAGGCATGTTTTGGGGGAAATAAATCCCACCCATAGTGGATTTCATGGTCATTACAGACCTTTGCCTCAGCCCAAGATGAAAACATAGGATAAGGCCACAAATCACATCAGACTGCTAAAACAAGCAAATGAAGCTTTCCTGACAACTCAAATGCCATCAGAACGATTAACTTCATTCAGAATGAGCCAGCAATGTGCCCTTGTGGCCAAGAGGGCCAATGGAATCCTGGGCTGCACAAGAGTGTGGCCAGTAGGTTGAGGGAGGTCATTCTCCCCCTCTGCTCTGCACTGGTGAGGCCACAACTGGAATACTGTGTCCAGTTCTGGGCTCCCCAGTTCAAGACAGACAGGAAACTACCGGAGAGAGTCCAGCATAGAGCAACAAAGACAACTGAGTGATTGGAGTATCTCCCTGTTGAGGAGAGGCTAAGAGAGCTGGGACTCTTTAGCCTTGAGAAGAGAAGGCTGAAGGGAGACCTTATGAATGCTTACAAGTATCTGAAGGGTGGGGTTGAAAGAGGATGGAGACAAACTNGAACATGAATCTGGGCATTTATTGCAGTGGTCTTAATCAGACTTTGTGACTAAGCTCAGGAGTCACTACGGACTCGTTCTCTACAGTGGGAGAAAAACTCCAACCAAATATTTCAAGAACTTCAACACCATTATCAGGCAGCACGTGGCACATTGGCCTGTCACCAATAGCTTGGATATCACTTTGGTACATTTTCAGAGAGCTGAGCATACGCCACTGGACTTCAGTTCTAAGCACTGCTCTGCAACAGATGGAATGGAGGCCTTGGGGTGAAGGTGATGTTGCCTCAACATGAAGCCAAAAAGCATAGTTCACTCATATAAGTTGGTTTGTGTTCTTCTATGGATGATTACAGGCAAGATTTTGCACCTTCTTTTGTAAGTTCTTTAGCAGGTACACTCCCCCCTCTCCCCTGATTAGACAGATTCCCCCAATCTGTTGGATGGCTGCTAAACAACATGTGAAGATCCAAACGCAGTCATGACAATGTCCTGGAAGATCCAACATCAAGGAAAGGAACCTTGGAGAACCTTGATGGCAAACAAGAGTACACAAATCAGAACACTTTTGGTCAAACTGAAGCCAGTAGAACTAATTCTGATACATCCTCAAGCCAGGACATCACAGAGAAAAATCACACTAGTGATGCTTTGGGATGTGCTTTCCATTGAGAGCCTTAATGAACCTAAGATCGTAGCTAGCAAATGCAACAAATGCTACAGCCTTGGCTAGATTAAATGCTGACATTCATCTCCATTTTTCTGCAAAAGGGAAAGTCTTCTTGATTCTAACATCAGTTCTGAGAGCTTGAAGCCAAGTTCCATTGCGTTCCATGCAGGACCGCCTTGGGGTAGAACTGGATGAATAAGGAGAAGGCGATTTACATCTCCTAATGAATTTCAGTTGGGGTCTTCCTTTGATTTCTCTCTCAAATTCAACAGAAATGATAAGAGGCTCATCAGAAAAACACTAGGCAAGTGTTTATTCCAAACAGTGGTAGAGCTGACAGTATCAGCATCACCCATCTTCTGAAGAAAAAGACCGCACTGTTAAAGGGCTTTCAGCATCTTGCATTCAAGGTCCAACACTGACCACAGGATTTACCCAGAGGCAAACATGGAGCCTGGCAAGTGAGTACATCTCTACAGCACATTGGAGACTTTGGTGAGTCAGTGTAAGCAATCTGCCTCCTCACCACTAGCAGATAGGGTGCTGATGCTCAAATGCAAACTCTGTATGCCCTGTAGACTGACAAAAAATGGGATATCAGAGCCTTGGTGGCGGGGGGGGAGAAGGCAAAGTCTATGCAACAATGCCTTCCATCTTTCTAAAAAGCAATCAAAACAAAATCAAATTATGCAGAGGGGGAAGGTGAGGGATCCGACTACTAGGTAGCCAAACAGAAATGACAAAGTTCATTCTCAAAATGAGACCCTAGGGGATCGGCCCAGATGTGCTCTCAGAAATATCACTGAGGACAGAGACTAACAGGAACATTCTAACCTCAGCAGACAGCACAGAGAGCCAGAACGAACACACAGAGGCCTAAATGAATGTACAGATGGAGAGTAACTCAAAGTACAGCAGTTAATGCCTAACTGCAAAAGTGTATTACTCCCACAAATGCACCCATGCGCAAATTTGAAAGCAGTAGCATTACACAGGTCAAGCTAAGGACAGGACCAGTGTTATAGGTATTACACAAGCAGCTACTATTCAACTCGGCTTTTAGGCACCAGGAAGATTTCTGTAGTGAGAACAGAAAAAGCAGGCATTTAAGACAAGCAAAATAGGAACTAACTTTTCCAAATGACATATTTACAGCAAATTTTCAAGCAAGTAAAATGCGTCTATTTATTCCTCTATTCTAAAAGGAATGGAAATTATATTACTGCAGGTGTATCATGTCACCACAGGATCTCAGGTGTTTGTGCTCTCTACAATAGGGTGCTTGCTCCATATAGCAACAAGCCTTCTCTTAAGGCAAGGGGGAGGGAAGAATCTTTTCTTGTGGCTTTTATATAGTTTCACATAGTAAGTCTCTCCATATTTATAGACACATATTATTTGCATGTATACGTAAGTAGAGAGCAAGCAAGAAGTCTTTTCTTACTAGCTTTCTTTTTAAGTTTAAGGAATATTTTTTATCCTACTCGGGTTTCCTTTGCAACATCACATCACTTCTTTTTAAAACCTACCTCCTTGCCATCCCAAAGAACTTCCTGTTAACCACAAAATTTGAAGGCAATTGAAAGTAAAGGGGGAAAGAGGGATAACACTGATTTGTAATGGTTTCTTGGGCTTTCTGTTTTGGTTTGGTTTTTGGAGATTTTTGTACAAGCAAGTATTGTCACAGCTAATTTTTCTGCTTTTTAGCTAACTTTCTCCTGAGGCAGGAATAACACCATTTTCTTTAAAACCAAGCTAACTGGTTATGCAATTTTCTTTCCCTTCTTGCAATTATAACAGTAGCAATAGCTAAAAAGATATATTTTTTTAATTCTGTAACAGAACTACCAAAATAATTTCCCTACAGTATAACAGAAGCTATCTGGAGTGCTGCAAGGATGCCAATCAAGGTCTTGCTACTTTCTTGTACTCTAACAAAGTCTTACCTCCAGTCACAAGAGTGTAGGGCAATATTTTTCTTAAGTCCATTGTAAAATTAACTTTGGGCTTATAATTACTTGTAACCCTGGTAACACTATTTGCTCCATCACCATCTCTACTAGAACACATGAACAAACCTACCTGTGAGCATTTAGCAATTACTCATCCAACCTTGTCAGATTTCTGGACCCAAGAGTTTTACGGTAACTCACCACTTTCCTCCCTTTATTCAAAAATAAGATACAGAAATAAACATAGTATCTATTCCTAAGCAACCTGAGCGATCAGCACCAGCTATTGGTGCTGGGTAAGACAAAAATCAAGATTACCAAGTGTAACTATTGCCTTTTTATTTCAGCAACCACCAGAAACAGTTTTAGTTTCTGTTATGAAATGATGAGTATGAAACAGGTACATAAGGAAAGGCATTAAAATTATGCTGATGAGACTTCACTATATGGGAGATAAGAAGAACAATAAAAACCTTGAAACTGAAAGAAAAACCAAGGGTGGTCTTGAAAAAAAATAGCCCAGAACTCCAATCCGTAAGGATTTTCTGAGTAAGCATGGTTTGAAGGTTGGAAATGTGCAACAGGCGACATTCACACCCCCTATTTTAGACCTTGTAATGCCCCCAAAATAGGACATGCATCTCCTATACAATGCACAGGGAGAGGCAAGTGCTTTCACAGGGCCTGTCTCCTCACTCACTGTACATAAGCACTTTGTAATGTGTTTCAGTTTCCTTTAGAGAAAGCACACTGGGGCACGCATGGACAGTTACAGAATGTAGCCGTTCAAAATTAAGCTACTGACTGACTGTAAATATTCTCAGAATTAACTTGTTTTGGATAACAAGTACGATGGAGTTATTCTCCTGGTCTTAGGTATCAATGCTGCATTTCCACTGCCATTGAGGTAGCCTCCGATATACATCTTGTTCAATTATTTTTCCCCTGTGTTGAGAACACACAAATCACATTTTCCTAGCTAAAGAAACAAGATGCTATAAAAAAAGGATCTGTTTCCATTACTATATCCTGCTTCAAGAGAAAACCAAGCCACAAGAACCTGAAATCTACCAATTGACTCAAAATAGTAGTACCATTGTGGTATAAATTACAAATATAGCCGCTGTGAAGCCAGAACATTTTTTTAAAACCCCAAAGGCAAACCAACACCCAAAGAAAACCCTTTTCCGCTTAAAATTTGTTTTTACATGCTTTAAATAGTGTGAATTCAGAATTAACAATGAAAAACTGATATTAAAACAAGAACTGAGAGTACAACATGGAAATTGCTTATGAAAATGAATGTTATACTTAAAAATATTAGCAAAGGCAAACCAATGCCATGGTCAGTTAACAGTTTAGTATTTTACCCAAACAAAATCTACTCCTCCCCCCCAGTTTGTACACACCATTTTTTTTTTCTCCTCCCCCATGTTTGTTAGGTTAACAGTATTTTTTAAGTAAGTTTTTTTCAGTAGTTACCTATGGATGCAAAGAAAATGATGGCAAGAAAGTCACGTATTGGTTCAATACAGGACATAATCTCCTCAGAAACCATGTGACCCTGAGAAGAGATTAGAGCTCCAGCTAAGAAGCACCCCAGCTCCATTGAAACATCCAACAGCTCTGTGATCTGTCAAGGAATAACAGAGAATCCATGAAACTGTACATTATACTAAATGTAGGAAATTGCTATGTCTTTGTGCAAGTTCAACAACAACAATTAGAATTCAGTGCATTTATGTTAGTGTTCTGCAGTGTTGTGGTTATACAAGACTCACGAAAATCAGTTTCCTCTCTGCGTTACCTCCTTCCCCACAAAAACAAAAATAAATGTCTTAATCTACATTGTAATGCTTGGTGTCACTCTTAAGGTTAGCATCTGATTTCACAAAAGTGAGAAAGACTGTAACAGCTTCAGAGTCAGGATTACATAATACATTGCATCTGTGAAATAAAACAGTAAGAACAGCATATTTTCCAGCTGTCAAACAAGGAGAAAAAAAATAAAAATCAAAGCTTATAATTTGGGAGAATAGTCTCAATTTAGCAGAAATTCCAGGCATAAATTACATTTTATTATTGCAAATTGGACTTAAATGTGCCTGTGTGCTTTACTGAATAGGGATACATTTAAGCATGTGAAGTAAACTGCTGCAATGAAGCACAATATTTATTTGAAAGAATTCACACTGCTTCATTCTTTTTTATTATTTGAATACTGCACTAGAGGAAAGAAGTGAGACACATGTAAAGAGATTGAACTAAAACCAAAGTAACTGCTTAAGGCAACACTCAGAATATGAAAAAAAAGTAAGCAGCACTTTTAGTTGGCATAAAGTATGTTTTAAAAGAATTACTTTGAAATCATGCTGCTGCCAACAGTCACCTTACTGAGAAAGGGCAATACTATTAATATTAATAGAACATTTAAAACTGAAGATTTATTTCCATACTAATTTAGATTAAGCAACAATACACCATGGTACATTTATGGACAACATTCATCACATTTTGAATGGTGTTACACTGCAAGGTATGAAGCTAAAACTCAAGTGACTTGAAATTAATGGAGGAGAGCAAAAGACACAATAAACAAGTCTCCAGGCTACACATAAAATGCCACCTAAAAATAAACCCCAGACTTGTTTGTATTGAAGAATTAATTTCTGAATGCTCATGACATAACTCTGTTTGTGCAAACAGGCTGTAATTTATTGCAAGACATTTAAGAAAACAAATTGGTTCTGTCAGCTAATGCGAATAGTTGCTGATCAGGCAAACCCAACAAAATAACATTATAGTGTTACTCTCATTTTAAATTTCAGTGCTTTTCACCACAATTTTAAGTTGTGAGATGAAAGAAGGAAATATATGTAAATGGCTCTAAAACCACCAAAAGATAGATAAGATTAAGGAAACAGTAATGAATAGGAAACATTTAAGTTGTCAATCACACATTAATTGTTTCAAGTGCCACCACCGCTTGAGTATAATTAAGATCCAATATAGTCTCTTTAAATAAAGTTGGAAGCATTTTTACTATTCAGCTATAATCTCCCTACATTTCAGTGTTATCAGCTATAACGGCTCCAGACTAAAACTTTTATAGCTAATATTTTAAGTATTCCCATGTACATGGCCAAGTTACCATGTCAGAAGGGATTTAGCATCTCTTGTATCAGAATGGCACGATACTCTGGTGTTACAAGAATCACCATTCAAGCAAGGAGCAACTTAAGTAAAGATAGAAATATGCTTGTTCAGAAAGCATCAGACATAACTGGAGCAAACTGTTAAGTCCCTCTGGGTTTGCTCCCACAGCATAAAAACTGAATTCCATTCCTTCACTCTATGACAAGCTAAGTATGAGCTCAAGGGCTTGGTAGATAAAAAAAAGAAACTTTGCTCATTTTTGTTTGCTCTCTAGGAACTACACAGCTTCAGGCCTACAAAATCTATAGGTCACTTTACACACAGAGAAGCATTAAGGGGATGAAAGGGCAAGAAAAGAATCAAAAATTACATTATTTTCTATACCTTATCTCCCGTTCTCTTCAGATTTATGACCCTTTTTACTTTTCCTGTCCTGGTCTCTGGCTGTCCAATAATATTACCAATAAGTGAATAAATTTCCTCAACTAAATCAATAGTCTCAGGGTTTATTAAATATGAGTGGGCATGTACACACACACTGGAGAGGGTTTGTTTACTAGCAGAAAGGTATTCTCAGCAAAATTTCTTATATAAGCAAAATTTGTAAAGTATTTTGCATTTAGTATTCCCTCTCTACTTGCATCATTTTTAATGTTTTGCTTTTATCAGACAGGGCTCTAACAATTATTAATCCCTGGGATCTGCAGTGCTTTTTCCCAACTCCTACAGTACAGAAAGCTTTTTCAATCAAAATTAAATTAAAAGTTTTGTCAATCTACATGTTTTTCCCAGTACAATTTAGTTTTCAGAGCTTTCAAAGGTCCCATTTCACTCTAATTCAGAGAAGATTGCTTTTTGCTTTCACTAGAATATTGTCTTTTTATGTTCAAATGTTCTGCTATAGCAATAAGTAAATGAAATAAATATTACCGCTGTAACATGTTCCAGTTGAATTTCAACCATTTGTTCTGCAGTTGTTTTGCCTATATTCTCTAATATTGTGTATCTTATTGCTCATCTTTAATCATCATAGAAGCTTGATGAATAAGGTAAGCCAGTAAAATTAAAGAAATCCCTGATGGAAATTAATGTTATTAGAACTTCAGGCCCTAATAATTGAAATCTGCCACAGAGTAAAGAGGTGAATTCCGAGCTTGCATTTTAAGCAAGTAAAGCCTTAACTGAAATGGAAACAATTTTTAGTGGGTCTTGTAAAAACTCCATCTTAACTGTATTTTATTAAAACATTAACTAGAATATTTGAGATTACAGTTCTTCCTTAATATTATGTTTTTACTCGAGAGAAAAGAATTCACGAGCAGGTGATGAGCCATTGAGAAGTACTCCAGGCAAACATTCCTAATACATTGCAGGAAAAAATATGGACATTTTCATACATAAAGTACTGCAATAACATAGCTATATTTTCTTTTCATCTTTTTGATACATAAAGCAAGCTGGCAACTTCCACCCATTTGCTGCCACCATCCCAGGTCAACCATAAGGCAGTCAAACTGGAAGCCACTTATCCCACGCACCTATGTGTGAGCACAGCCCTATAAACACATAAATGCAACTGCTACCCTTCTTGTCAGGTCAGGTTTTATTCTTTTCCAATTTTTTTTAGTAACATTTAGCAACTTAGTTATAAGACATAAAACTGACTGCTCTAGTCCTGCAGATATCTAATACAGCAATTCATCCTCAGGATAGCGCTTAAAATTTTTCCTTGCAATGTTTTTGTACATACAGAACATGAGAGAAGCAACACCAGTGAACATGCTGGCTGCCTTGCAACATGTTTTTCATCTCACTGCTCTCAATAGCTGGACCCAGAAGTACCAGTTTGGCCATTAATCCTAAATGGTCACATTTAAAACCATAAGCTAAATTTGCTCTTTATGCTGTGATTCAGGAGAACAGTTCTCCAGTTTAAAAAAATAAAATAAAAATAAATAAAAGTAGTATCTGCATAACTCAGAGCTTGCAATGGAGTTGCTGAAAGTACAATAATTATCTCCTGAACCTTTGAAACAGGGGACAAGGTGCATGATTGAAAGATGTACAACTGTGTCTCAAAGTCAGCTAGCCTTTTATAGGATTGGCACTTGACACAATCCTTGCCTCAATGTGCCTAACTAGTTGAGAGGAAAAGGGAGGGGGAATTTCAGTTACTCCTGAGAATATCTGGGAACAGACTGAGGTATCTTAAGCTTCAAATCTTGATAAAATATCTTGTATTTGAGATTTGGTCCCTTCCAACCTAGACAATTCTATGACTCTTAAGTTAGTTTCTCAAGAAGAGATGTATTTAAGATTCTGTTTCAGATTTAATGTGTTGCAATGTTAACCAAGTGAGCCAAACAGTTCACAAGTGCTTAAAAGTCTCTTCCATACAGAAAGTTCCTGACCTGACAGGATAATCTTCACATCAAAATTGCTTACTCACACTGCAGTATTTCTCTCCTGTCCTCCCTCTTGTTTTCCCATATAGAATTTGCCCTTACTGGCAGAGAACTGGCAGTTCTTGTTTAATTAGTCATCTGATATTTTCAAACACAGGAAACAAGTAAAATGACATTTATATATAATGTGCATTGCATGTGCTAGTGTTACAGAAGGACCTCGACACAGGATAAACTTAGGTGGACCCCAGAAGTCCAGTCAACACTGAAGCACGTAACAAGTAACTGTATGCATGAAACAGAAATACCATAATTCCCACCCTCTTTGTTGTGTATTGGAAAGGATGGGGTCTGCAGAATAACTCCGTTAAAATATTTTGTTAAAAAAATCTCTCTCCAGTTTTCTAAATGGAGCTGCAGAGTCATCTTTGGTCAGGCCACTAAAATATGCACACCCTTAATTCCTCCCTTTACAAATTCAAAAGCTCTTTTAGAATTACACCAGTATGGAAAATTCTGTGATTGCAGATAATTATTCAGTGTCAGTGAATATCCAGCGTCTCAACTGGTTTACTGAAGTTACATGTAGTATCCTTTGTACTGTTCCCTTTGATACATTATTTATCTACTTTAAAAGGAAAACTGCTTTCACTTAAAGTACACAAAATATTTGCTCCTTCACAAATGCTTCCCATGCTGAAGCAGCATTCTTTTTTGCAGTACGAATCCAATGCACTCAAACACATTCTCCCTCGGGTCTGTATAGACACGTGTATTATATAAAAGTCATGTAGACAAACTCCTTCTACATGTGACATGTGGTTTGAGCACAATATGCCAAATTCAGTCAGACCAGTCTATGTGGGCCGTACTTTTAATGAAAGTAAGTCTGCTTCTAGATACCATAGTTTTTTATGCAACTTTTGTAGTTGCTCTACAAATGTTATGCCTGCTTGTTAGAAAGTAAAAAGGAGGAACTAGTTTTGTTCCTTCTCTTATCAGATGGCGCTCTTGTTTGGAATATGAATAGCTGCTTAGAGGGATTGCATTTTTAACCTATGCAACAGAAACAAGTTGTAAAGCTATGCTCTTACTAGCTTCTTTCTTGACCTTCTTCCTTGAGGAGGTCAGCTTTCTCTGTTGGACCTGTAATAGTTAAACAAATACCCCTCAAAAAAGGCACATGCACAGGAACTTTCTGGGATAATTTTTCTCAGAGGACATAATAATCTCCACATGCAGGAAAACGGAGTTTCAAACCCACAACACTATCGGTGACTGTCACATTCTGTTCTCCAGCAGAATAGTTTTTCAGAGGGCTGAAAAGTGAGACAGAAACAAATAGAAGGAAGATTCAGAGGAAAATGAACCAAACCCAAAAGGGATATCGACACCTATGAACCTGGAGGTTCTTACTTCCTCAATTTCATCCTAAACTGTTTAACTGCAACAGAAAAAAGAAAAGTATTTTACAAGAAAAACATGGTGAGAATCTGCTGTTGAAAAGCTTGTGAGCAAATGTCAATCACCCATTATCAGTATCTCCAACCCCATCCTAAATTATTCTCAAACGCATGAAGTAGCCCAGAATTAAAACTGGAATCATGATTCTTTAACTGGCTGTATTAAAAATTGCCAGCAATTGACTGACATTCAAATTTTATCTCTTCTTACTCATCTGTGCTGTAACACATGAATCATCGGTGCATTTGGGGTTTGTTTTAAAACATTTTAAAAACAAATAATTAACTACAGAGGTACATAGATATGTAGTAACAGTAAGTGTGATGGCTGTTATGATACAGATGCAGTAAACTACCAGATGTATCAAAATGCTTTATGAATTTAAAAGCTTACCGTTAACATAAGGAAGATGAATGCAGTTATTCCTAGAATGAGGATTTCTTTATTCCCTTTGCTTTCCGCATGCAACTTGCGATAATACGGTCCTATGAGATAAGTCTTTATAACAAGACATAGAAGAAAAACAGCAGCCAGAGAAAAGAGAATTTGGCCAATCAGTATCAGTATTCGCAGTATTTCCTTGAAAATGCTGAAAGAGAAGAACAAATAAAACATTTCTTTCAAGTGCTCTCATGCCTCCCAACCAGGTCCCCTTAAGTGAAAAGGATTCCCTGGATGTTCAAAACTGAGTGGCTACAGCAAGATATTTAGATACGTTAGTAAACAAGATGAATACTAAATCTGCTGAGTGCCCAACAATCTCTTCTAGAACTTAGAATTTAATTTTGTGTTGACTCAAAAAAATTTTGTTTATTGATCTTCAAAGGTATGTCATCAGGCTTAATAATGCTATTACAGGCTTCAATAAATTTTAAGTACTGGATAGGACTAAGGCAGCTAGAGCAGAAAGAACATCCTCAGACAATGTGACAAATACAAATAATAAAGGGAATTCACAGAACAGACCATGCATTTTTCAGGGAACTGACACTAGCTATAGCACTCTCATATTCATATAGGCCATCTGTATATGAATTAAAAGGGGGTGAGGGGAATATGCATACAATATAAATATATATATTTTTTTTTTACCTGGAAACCGTGCTCACTCCTGCTTGAATAAGTGTAGGCATGACAGCTATAAATAAACCAAGCTGCACATCCTGCATCACCAACATGCCAAGCAGTACGCTGCTGTAGTCAATATCCCCTGCACACCAACAAAGCAGTCATGGAAACGTTCATCAGAATCTACGAATGCTTGCAGTGCTCAGAAATCTAGAAATGTCTTAATCAAATGGAGACTAAGTATAGTTCTCAATGGGCTGAGGTCATTCAAAGCCGCCTGTTTGGTGCCCCCACCTCCCCCCCCACCAGTAAGTAAATAAAAAAAATATATACAAAGTGTTCACATGAAACTTGTTACACAATAAAAAAAATACAGCCTTTGTTTAGCAGGTAAGCACTAGTTATGCGTTTACTGGAACTTCTTTAGGGAAAACTTAGAGTCTTTAGAATAGCAGACACCTATAAGAGTCAGCACGTGTGAAATACATGCTTTGCATTTATGCTTTAAAATATGAATATTCTAGGGGGTGGGGAAAACTTTAAACCTCCCTCTTAGGTACTGCTTTAAGTGAAAGAAAAGCAGGATGGCAAAACTTTTGAAAGGAAACATTTAGACGTCTGAGAAGCTGGCAATGTGGTACTTGAAGGTACTTATTTGAAGAGCTGTTAGCTATGAAAGACTACTTCAGCTGGTCCGCTGAAGAAGGATGTGAATTATTTAAGTTAGCCTTTCTGCCCTGATGACAGACTGGTAGTAACGGTCTAACCTGGTCACCTTTTAAAAAGCACAAGGATCCCTGACCCTCAGAGTGAAGTCAATTTTTTTAACACGGTGAATACTGATTGGGCTACAATTTGTTTCTCCAAAGAGGACTGGCCATGCACATAGCAGGCACACCTCATAACAAGGATACACACAACATCAACCAGTGTTGAAGGAGGATGATCACTTGTAAACCAAACTTAACGGTGGTTTTTGGTTTTTTCCTTTCATTTTTTAAACTAATTTATCTCATAATATTACAAAGTCAACTTCTTTCAAATTTGATTGTAGATGCTACAGTAGTAGATATTTAAAATCGTACTTACCTTCTTTATCACCTCGAACACTACCTGCAAGAAATCTTGACACTAATGGCGTGCTTGATAAAGATAAACAAGTAGAAATGAAGACACTTTGTGTTGGTCTAATTTGGAGCAAGTGTCCCCATAGTAAACCAAAGGCAATCATCAAAACTGTCATGTAGCAAGGTCCTTGCAAAGATATTTTCCATACCTTGGGAAGAAAACAAGTTCTTATGATAAAGTCTGATGACACTTTTATCACCAATAAGTTACAATCATTTTCAGCACAAATAAGCACCTAAAGATGCATGATTTGTGGCTGCAGTGCTGGGCTACAGCAGTAATGGGCTGTCATCCTATACAATCTAAAACTCTTAAGTTATTACGTCCAATAGATAATATTCTAAGCCAGAAGGCTCATTACCAGAAATTAGGTAAATTTCCCAGTGCTCACAGGCAAATTAAGGGCCAAAAGGTCCAGTATGGGATGAAATGTACTAAAATCACCAAATGGAAAACTGGTTATTTGATGTGATTCCAGGATGGGGAAAAAATCATCATCAACACCAGCAGCTTGCTCCACAGCAATAAGTACACAGTCCTGAAGTAGCAACATACATACTACAGCTTAGGGACCCTTGAACCACTGATTTTTATCTTTGACTTTAGATAGACTAGAAATAGCAGATTAAGCTGAATGCTCCTAAGTTTTAACACATTTCAATTAAAGCTTTTATAGCCTCATGAACTTACAATCATCAGTTCAGGAATGCAACTCTCTATATGCATACAGTCTTTACATGTTTTACAGCACTATTTTCCACTATGAAAATTCTACCTGGTTTATGAGAGATTTTTTTTTAAATTAAGACCAAAAGAAACTTACACCTTTTCGACAAATCCTGATGACCACATCATATAATATTCCAGATTGTGCTAACATACTTGCAGAATCAGTTTATTAGCCAGTACAGCATGTATCATCAATTCAGTATGCAGTACTTAAACTGCTATTTTTTTTTATAACAGGACTGGCAAGCATCACTGGACACTCCATAACAGCAACTGCATGTTACTGCATGTTAAAATAAAGCAGAGATGGATTGCCATAAATTGTGTGAGGTTTTTCTAGTAATCCAACTGTTTTACTAAAATGAAGAGAAATAGCAAAGGATTTTTTGGAGTCACCAAATAAATAATGCATTCTGTTCTTTCCAAGGAGTTAAGAGAAGAAGCAAACATCATATTTGTCTTTTCATAAATGTTATGTAACACAAATACAAACTTTGTTTCTAATACACAAAGTTACACCAGTGTATTACACGGTGAACGTAAAAAACTGAAATAGAACTGGTAACTTGAACATCAGGAATTTAATTCTGTAATGGAGAGGTGTTATACAAAAATACCTTTCTTAATCTTTCAGGAGAAAATTCCAGACCAACTAGAAAGAGAGTGAAGAATACACCAAACTCTCCTAATGTCTCCACCTGTACAATAGACTTTAAAAATAAAAACAAAAATCAGTGCACAGCAGTCTATTTATAATAAAAAATAAGTCCACTTACAAAATAAATAATTTCTCATTAGGTTTCCACAGGTACTTCACTTGCTGGTCATACGATATCAGAAGTTCCTTCAGCATCTTTAGAGTTCAAACATTTGTCCCCATCACCCAGCTGCCACTAGATAATGTGGTTGGATAGTGCTGGTCACCCAAAACACATGTGCATTGATCTAGGAAAGGTTGCTTCCTTGTTTCTTAAAAATAGATAGGTTCAAGTTTCATGCATATGCTATTAAAATCCCAAGGCTTGCAATCCAGAAGTTACTTCTGTTTAGTTATTTTATTGGTCTACTGGTATAATCATTCTGCTAGGCTGTAGTCGCTGTTCTGTTCTCCATCCTATAGACTCCATGCATCCACCTCTCAGACCAGTACAACTACTACCAACCTTTCCACTTCAAGAGGGGTGTGCAACAGCAACAAAAAGTGGTTGTCTTCCTTGTCACAACAGAAATCTAACATTTCTTTTCTACGTATTTACAGTGCAGGGCAGAAGAGGACAAAGCTTATCACAGAAGTAGAGATGGAAGATATTTTCCCTGCCAGATTAGAACCTGACTGCCAAATGAATTCCTCTGACATTCAACTTTTTTTATGAAATACAGAAGAGACAAAAGGAGAGAGGACACACAAGAGACTCAGTCAACATGAACTTTATCCAGATGAATAATGTGTAATCACAGCTCCACAACAAATAGGCAGCTCACTAAGAAACCGTCCTAAAGAAACCTCCTTCTCTGTTCTGAACACATCATCTTCCTCAGCGTCTCTGAAATTTGGTTGTTGAATCTCCTTCTAATGCAAAGCTTACAAACTTGTTTCTCAGTCTAAGTGGTCACGTTTTCCAGATCTTCTCAACCTAGAAGTTATGTACTACACAAAGACTATTATTTAAATCTCAATCTTATAGTATGAAATTTGGAAAGTATAATATTTGTAGCCTTTTCATCCAACATGAGATTGACAAAATCCTACAATTTCTACTTACCCCTACTTACTTTTGAGCCCAATAGTCACTTCCAACAAAAGTCCAGATAAGAACAGAGGTTACAAAGAGAGTAAGTTCCAAGCATTTATATGGATATCAACGTAATAGAAACGTGTAACCAGACATTACCATGCAACTTTAACACTTGTTGTGTTTTGCCTGCTGACTAAACAATCTGTTAATGCCCTCCAGACCACCAATCAAAACATGTGCAACGTCTCACCTACCACAGCCCAGGGCTTTGCATCGAGCTAGTTATCGGGGTACCCGTGATGGAGCTAAAAAGGTTCAAGAGACATGAAGAATGTGGGCAGGGGACTGGAAATGTAGTAGGGTGTCTGGGATGGATGAAAGAGCTACAGGGATGTAAAATAACTCTCTAGGAAGCCAAGCTATGCTACTCAGGGAACTACTTGTTTTAAACATTTATTTCCTCTCTTCCTCTACTGCCAACACTGACTTTTTGCAGGTTTCTGAATATTTGATGTCATTTAAATAATTTGGCTCTCAAATATGATGCTTTATGATTAAAGACAAAAAGAAAAGAAAAGAAACAAACAAACAGAAAACCCAACCCACAACCTTCAGCTTTCACTTTCAACAATTGCTTTTGTCATGATTATATAGAAGAAAAAAATTGGGGGAAAAAAAAAATTCAAAGACATCAAATTTTAAGGCCTCGTTTTGTAAAGGTCCAGGTTTGGGGATTTTTATTTATTTTTAAACATGAGGTTGACAATACCATATTCTTTTAAAACTACTTTTAAAGATTTCAACAAGTGAAATCAGCTAAGAAGCAACATGCATGCTTACCTTGATACTATTTAGTCCTGATGGTCCTAGGAGTACTCCACAGATGATATACCCAAACATGGTTGGCAATCCTATTGTTGTGCAGAGCCAGCCACATGGCAAAGACAACATTCCTATTGTCACAATATCCTAAATATGTAAAGTTTACAAATGCATTACTATAAAGGACATACAAATTTGTGATTAAATATTATTGTCTTTCAAAATATAAACAGCACTGTAAAATTAAATGTAAAGTATTGCCTGTGAAAAGAAAACACAACTTCACTAAACTAAACTGAACACTTTGTTGTAGGCATAAGCACTGCAGTTTTGCAGATGAAGCAGATGTGGTACTGACCTTAAGTAACTGGCAGCTTTGGAGACTTTTGATCGATTTATTAGATATCTTAAATACATTATATGAAGTAGACAGTTTCATGGGGAATTGTGGGAGGAACGATACTTTGCATTAAAGCAAAATGGTTTAATAGATGCCTGGTGGTTATGGGTTTGTTGGAGTTTTTTTGGTGGGGTTTTTTTTCAGTTTTTAAATATTCCAATCCAGTTATTCTTCACAAAGTACAAACGTAAAAATCACGCCTACGTATTTTTTCAGCATCCCTTTTTTACGACAAGACACAAACACATACATTCTCTCTAGTACCAACATGCAAGACTATGCCTTATCAGGCAAAGCAGTAGTTTGCTTTACAACTGCACAGTCCGAGAGAAGGGATGCTGCCCCAAAGGTGCAACAAGTTCAGTTAAATAAAACCAGAGAGGATTCATGCGGCATCACAATCAGTCTTGTGAAGACTATAGTATGAGTAGGAAACACATTAGCCAGATCACCAGTAGACAGCTGAATCTATGCTCAAATCCAATCTAGCAGTACTGGCCCGCCAACTACTGGGACTAAACCTTTCCAGAACAAATGACAAGAATATCTCCAAATTTATTACCTTTATGAAATGATGATCAGCACGAGGAATGGTTGAATCTCTGGGCTTGGTAAGGATATACTGATTGTTCTGGGAATCAATAAGCATACTAAGACCCAAGTCATCCTCTACTTCTCTTTTGGAAGCATTTCTTTTGGAATTGGCTTCATCTTCTTCCACCCTTAAAACTGCTTCAAAGTTAACACCTCTTACCTGCAAGAAAAACAAATCAAATAGACACAAAAGTATGTGTCAGTGAAACATACAGTAAAAAGCAGAAGATTATTCACGGTGCTTGAAGTTGGTCCAGAATTTGTTGACACATTAAAAATACTGCTGTTTACTTCAGTTTCTTCTTAGGGGAGGAACTTTCCATCTCTTTACCAAATTTTACGTCTATAACTGAAAAGGCTATAACTTGTTTTGTATTTTAAAACCAAGGGGATTTCTAGACCGCCTTAGCCAAGTTGTCCAACCAAAAAAACCAGAGACAGGGTTTCAAAAATTCAGTATTTTCAATGGCATTTAATCTGAATTATATTTTTTTAAAAAAAAGCTTTATTACATTTAAAGGTTGGGTTGATATATAGCATTTTATTCCCTTGAACAAAACAAGTACAGATTATGAATCTGAAATAACTGCAATCCAAGTCAAGAAAAAGTCATCATCCTGTAAATTTGCAGGAGGGAGAACAAGAACTTTTCTATGTAGCTGTCTTTAGTGCATGTAATTACAAAGGGGAGAACAGTAGGATGATTTCAAGTATTCAATATGTTT
Organism: Nycticryphes semicollaris; assembly: GCA_013400055.1. Taxonomy (NCBI): domain Eukaryota; kingdom Metazoa; phylum Chordata; class Aves; order Charadriiformes; family Rostratulidae; genus Nycticryphes; species Nycticryphes semicollaris. The sequence continues at coordinate 550,081 of VXBJ01004143.1, forward strand.
TCAATAACATAGATTTTGCCACTACTCAGCAACAGCTAAGGCTATTACTTCTTTTAGACTCCAGTAAAGAAAGGCTAGCATCATTCCAGTGACTGACTACAAAATATTCAACTTTCCCAGACTGCCATATTCTGCCCAAGCAACTCCCCAATCTAATGATGAAATGCATTCACATACGTCATGCAGCGCTACAGGCTTGGGGAAGAGTGGCTGGGGAGCTGCCTGGCAGAAAAGGAACTGGGGGTGTTGGTCAACTGCCAGCTGAACATAAGCCAGCAGTNGTTGCCCCGGCAAGCGGTTGAGGCACAATCCATAAAGGTAATCAAAAGACAGGCTGACGTAGTGCTCAGTGACATGGTTTAGTGATGAGTTTTTGATTTTTTTTAATCAGAGTTAGGTTGATGGTTGGACTAGATGATCTTAAAGGTCCCTTCCAACCTAGACAATTCTATGATCTCTTCCACTCCTTACATTAGTGTGTGTGTGTGTATAATTTAGTTGCTGGTTTTATCAAAGGAATGACCTCTTCCCCTATTTTGTCCATCATACAATATGATTGGCCTCAAAGAGCTAGAAGTTACTAAGAAAAAGAAACATTAAACAAATGAAGTAAACAGCTGTTTCAAACATTAGCCTTTTAGCTGTTGGAGTGAGAGGCTGATCATTTTCTTTTTATGCATTATGAAAGTTGTTTTTACACATTTTTTTTTTCTGACAACCCCCCCTTGTCTTTCTGTATGTATTTCACCTTTACTTCCTGAAGCTCCCCACTTACCAAGCTATTTTGCATTCCAGAATGAGGTGTCCATTGCCAAGTCTAAGAGACCAAACCACATTTTCACGCTTTCAACTGATGGGAGAAAGCAGGAGCTGCTGCATGCCACGTACATGCAAACTACTCTCACAGCATTGGAGTGAGGAAGAAAGGCTTCTCTACAGTCAGCAAAGATGAAGAACTGTTTCTAATCAGAATATACAATAAGTGCTCAATCCTATTGGTTTTTTGTCATCTTTGCTCCAGATCCCCTCTCCCACACCCTTGTTGCTACTCCAGGGATACTAAAAGAGAGCTTAGTGTTAAATATTGGCTCTGCAATATAAAACATACTTTACACTGACTTTCCAATTGGAGCTATTTCACTTTCAATGCAGTGTCACCATCTTGCAGATGACTATTACTTTGCCTAAAAAACCAACTTGCTAACAAGCCAACATCTAGGGAAAATGTTTATGGGGAATTTAATGTTATGATATCAGTAATGTTCATTAAGCAAAATTATCTTATAAAATACATCAGCAGTGAAGCATCTACTTTGAAACTCTGCAATTCCGAATTCGTACAGAGTTTGTCACATGTTCCTTTGTGCTTGGAAGCTCGTGTGTCTGGAATCCAACCAAACTGCTCTGCATCAAAATTAAATGCGTATCAAAGATCGCATAAAAGCAATGCAATTGAATAAATACATTCCTCATCTAGTGGAGTTCACAGTCTGGGTCAGAAACAATGTTAGGAAAAAAAGGGAAAATGTTTATAAGATTATGACAGTTATGAAAAACACTGTCTTTTTTTCTGTGTGAGATATATATAAAAAAATCATACACTGTGTGAATATTATGGTGCATTTTTACTTTTACAAAAGAAAAGGGAACTGACAAAAGAGACTGTGCTTGAAGAGCAGGAATAGATGGCACAGGTTCAGATGAGTTTTTAAATACTAATAAAATCCTGAAAAAAACTGTTATTTCCTAAAACAACAATTTCTGACAACAGGTTGTACATAACAATACAGTGTGTAAATACACTTAATTTGCATTAAGTGGGTTAGCTCAGATACTTTTTTTTTTTAATTTTTACCTACTACACTTCTGTTTGATTATATTTTAATAGAGGTTTTTACATCTTTATCAGTTCACTGGTCATTCTATTTAAGCTCCTTCGTTCTAATGCTCCAGTGTTCTTAGCTTAAGAGAAAACACACTAGATGCTTCTTGCAAAGACGGAGATGTAAATGGTCCCCCCTTCCAGGCTGCATTTCACCACTCCTTCTCTTTGACGGATAGAGATACAAACAGAAAACCAAGAGGGAAACACCGGAGAACACCGGATGCGTTGGCATGTCGCCGGTTGACAGGTGTCACCGGAAGACACCTCATTCCCGGTCTCTTTTAAAACCTGCCGTTATTACCCCAGCGGAACAGAAGAGGGCACCCCAGCTAGCTCGTCCCTTCCCCGCCGTCGGTCCTGGCTACGGAGGATTCCCACCGGCTACGATCGCTGCGATCGGACACACACACACAAAATAAAAAGCTGCTCTCGCTTTCTCTCGACACAAGTACAGCTACAAATAAAAAGAAATAAATAAATGCCCTGGCTCTCTACTGCAGAGCAACCGCCTCTCCTCCTCAGCAGGATCCAAGTACTATACTCACCTCAGAAGTCAAGCTGCAAATCAAGAAAAACCTTCCAAGAGCGAAGGCCAAATAGAATTGCAACCTTGTGTTTCCACACAAAGGACCAATTTAGAGAGTCTGTCTCCCAGGACGGCACGACGGGGCTCCAGAACAAACTGACGTACTCCCAGCTCCAAATACACACCAGCCTTACCTGAGGGGTACCATCCAGCACGCAACATAGAAACAGGGAACAACAGAAACAGGCCAACGTATGAAAAGCAGAGGAAGTCAGACGTGGAAGAAAGCAACACCACAAACACATTTCAGGTCCTTACCTTGGATAATACATCTTTTCCCAGACTGAAAACTAACTGCAAGGATTCTTGTTCTCCCATAACTTTCTCAACAAAATGAAAGAGAAAAAAAGTGGAGACTGCGCTTAACATGGTAACTCCATATCCTGCAAAGCCTAAATATCACAGTCCCCACCACCACCAACAAGATGTCATAATTCTTACGGGCTGTAGCAGTGAGATGGACTACACTTTTCACTGTCAAAGTGGCAGCTACAGGGAAGACTTGCAAATTAAAACACAGAAATCACAAGCAAAAAAAA
>VXBJ01004143.1:553106-577964 GCA_013400055.1 Nycticryphes semicollaris
AAAAAAAAAAAAGAGTAAATATTCCTCCTTGCTCACTCCTAAAAAGCAAAAGCAATCATACTAACACTAAAGACTCTCTTCTGTTAAAAGGGAAGCAAAAACAAAGGTAGAGCCAAAAGCTTTTTGCTTGGTTGTTTTTAAAACAGTCACTAAAATCCTAACTACTATTTAACACAAGAGAAACACCCCTACAGTGCATATACCAACTAAAAAATAAATACACATCAATAAAAAGACTGTCTAAAACATCACTTACAGATTTGTTGTCATCAAAGGCATGCTCTTCTATTTCCTCTTCCAGTCTATCGGCCGCCTTCCTGACATCTTCTAGAATTTCATCAAGCATTGACAGGCTTTTGTTTTGATGCTGCATGTTCTTAAGGGCTTCAACCTGATGTTTTTCTGCTGCTAAGAGTTCGACGTATTCCATTTCTTCCTGTTGAATTTTACAACACACAGATAAAGTGCTGGCCAGGCCTTCAAGCAGAAGAACATTTGACATAAGTGTCCGCTTCTGTTGACACAAAACATCCTACGAGTGGAACTGCAAAAGCAACATAGACTTCATAACGGTGGCTGGAGATTGCTTTCTCTTCTGCCGACTTTCACTGGGGAAAGTAGGCAAGAAGAACTTTACCAAACAAGATATCCACCAACTGCCTTTTCTAATCCATTAAAAGTAGAGCTGCCCCATGGATATACCCAGAAAATACAAAAAGGAATTACTTTGAGGAACTCTAGGAAACAGTTCAGAGACAAGTAAGTTTAGCACTCAGTGCTTTAGCAAGGAAGCAAAACAACACTGAAAGCATAGCTTTACTAGCTACAACAAACAAATTGAAAGGAAAACACACTCTTAATTTTGTAAGCCATTTTATAAGCATGGGAAGAGGTCTGGTTATGGTTTTCAGAATTTACAACTGAGGAAACAGCTACAAAACAAATAAAAGCAGTTGGGAGAGAGCACAGATGAGCAGTCAAGCACTCAGCTGAGGTTCCTGTGTATCCTTTCCAAGAAGCGTTTTTCCTAGCAGAAGTAAAATACTTGATTTTGTCCATCTTTGCAGTTTGGGCCTCTTTTGAGCTTGCACTAATGTCTTCTGTAATCTATTTCTAGGCTTCAGAATTAAGCAAAATAAAAATGCTGATGTGGTTTGATATGGTGTAAAATTATCTCAGTAGCTTCCCTGATAAAGTTAGGATATTTCGTTTCGCTTTGGATGTTCTGGCGATTAAAAATAGTAAGTTACTGATTAAAACCAGCCTTAACACTGCACTTTCTACGTAGCTGGCAAGACAATAACCAAGCATAATACTTTATGTATTGACAGGGTATAGTTTGTCATTTTTTGGAAAAGAAAAATAAGGTGCTTCACTTTCCATGCCTATATTCTTTGAAAGATGCACTGGTTGAGAGAGAGAACAATTATGAATGAGGAAACATACACAATGGCAGGCTTCTTCCTTTCAGTTAGATTCAAGATGCTGAGAATATTTAGATGAGAGAGACCCTACATCTGCTCTTTAAGATAGCCAATATTATTACCAAGGGAAAAAACAGACCAGGCCTATCCCACAGAGATACCTTGGATATCTGCCTATCCCACAGAGATACCTTGGATAATCTGGGCATCTAAAATAGCCCTAAACTCCTCTGTTTAGGTAACCGGAGCATCCCCTCCTCCACATGTTTGCAGATGGACATCTTTTTTTTTCCCCCCTCCTTGAAACCTGCAGGAACATGCATACAATTTAATCAGTTCCTTGACGCCAAGACAAGAGCACATTCGGTACAGCCTGTAACTGTAGCTTAACCCTTTTAAAATCCTCACAGTCAGATGAATACTTCTGGTTGTGAGGAAATCACAGAATTGATGGCTCTTGTCTGTTATAGTGTTTAGAATTACCATAGTTACACCAGCATGATGAAAATTACCCAGTTCCCAAAATAACTGGAGTTGGGAAAAAACGTAACTATTAATGTGTTTGGCCCAACGTCAACCACTTCAGCTCTTATGCAACATATAAGCAAGAGACACAGTCACTCTCATTGCAGCCTCAAGGAAAAACATTTCCTATCTGTTGCTCTCTGCTAGCAGACATTGCCTGAAGGACGTAAAAGACAGCCTCCGTACGAGCTGCAGGTTCTTTCCTCAGGTAGCAACGACTTAGAACAGGAGATGGAATTGACAAGGGTTGGGTTCTTTCCCCTCAAAAAATGGAACAGGTTTTGGGTGCAGGGAGCCGATCAGTCCTTTCTGTTGGCTAAGAAAAACTGGCTGAATGGTTAGAGGCAAACTGCAGGGAAAAAGGTAAAGCTCTGATTCACAAGAGATTAACCTTCTCTGAATGCCAAGGTAAAAAGAGCTTTGAAAAATGAGAGTTTCTCTCTAAGTTCCTTTAATTAATGCAGACAAAGGTTTTTGTAGCATCTCTGTTTTCACCTGCAGACCAGAGTATTGGCAGCGGAGTGGGATGATCACAGAGAATGGTGCCTGTGAAAAGGCCACATTTTCAAACAGCCTGCCACGCGTTAAGCAGAAGTGCATCCCAGTACAAATGTTGTTCTGCAATTCGTACTGGGATCAGAGACATCTGATCCCAAAGTACATACCAATCAATCTCTTAAACAAGGCAACACACATAAGGATTTCGATGCACTGTAGTGGAACACCCAGAACTGTGTTCACCCAGAACTGGACTGCAACTGGAACAGCTCTGGACTGTTCCCAGACTGGAACACCCAGAAACACACGAAGTAGGATTAAGTAAGACTTTGGGGCAATGCTGGTTAAGAATGCAGTGCTGCTGTTTAACAACCTAGATTGTTAAACATATGTTTAATCAGAGAGGAAAAAAAGTGTGTTGAGAGGAGGATGTACCTCTGCACTACTTGTGAGTTATTTTTCCCATCCATTTCCAAACAGAAGGCACCCAAATCTCCACACAGGTTGATGGAGCGAAGGAAGGCAGAAGACATTTTGAGTGCTTCTTCCTTCTTCTCCCCCACCATGGATGATTCCACTATACCTTTTCCCAGCAGCAGAACCAGCAAGAAATACATCAGACATGCATACATATCCCAAACACTAAAGTCTTCCAAATACTTCAGCTCAACATAAATAAAACGAAGGCAAGAGTTCAGCACCCTCTTCAGTCATTTTTATTTTCCACTTAATCGCTGTTTAAAAAGTTGAAAGGATGTCTTGTAAGTACACTGAAGCAATCATTACAGTAAAAGGAAACCAGAACAAAAGTGGACCTAATTTGTGGCTTCTGAAGTAAGAACAATGTATCCCATGTAATTGTCATCTTTTGGCATGCATTTTCTCCACTATCCTTTGTCTTACTTTATATAACAATTGTAAGGTTAAAACAACATATACCCTGTTCAAATAATCACATGCATGACTTAAGAAGGAAGAGTGTAAAAGATTGCTTGTTCAAATAAATATCTTGATATGATAACACAAAAAAGAACTACGCAGTCCACCTCTCCACAAGTCAAGTTTTGACAGGACTCACACCTATAACACGCCACTAGACACACAAGCCCCCTTTTATGAGAAAAAGGAGGAAGCACCAAGTTCAAGTATAGATTACTTCAGTATTTTACAGTAACATTGCCAAGAATTAGGTAAATGAGAAAGAAGATTCTGGACAGCTTCACTGCTGTTATCTTAAGAGCTCTGAGGAAAAAAAGGTGGAAAAATCAAGTAGTTTTCATGACAATTGCTACCATTTCTATGCAGCAGAGGCTGGCACTACCATTAAATGCCAATATCAGTCATACTGAGCACTTCATTGGAACGCACATAGATGCAATCTATTCCCTATCCAAATTTGTCATAATCCAGTCTGTTTTCACTGCACAGACCACTCCAGTCTCCCAAGTCCATAATCCTAACTTCTATGTCCACCATCCTTTCTTGCTACAATTCACACCGTTCTTGCACGCAATCTCTTGCCATCTTCACCTGTTAAGATCTGCACATCTCTTATACAAACGCCCTTTAGAGATTCTCCCAATTTACATGCTATATCCCAATTACATTTTTTTTCCCTTCTCTTGCACGGGAAGCCTCTTCTTTAAGAAAACAGCAAACAAAGAAGACGTTTAATATATTCCTACAGTGGCTGAGGGGTAGAGCAAGGAAAAGAGCAATTTAAATACCAAATCAATTAAATGACCTTTTCTCTCAATGGGAGACTTTCAGTACACAGTCTGAGTGCTACCACGCTCGGCAGACAGTGGCAGATTGTGCACACCCTAACAGGTCTGCATTGACACGGGAACTCAAATTTTCCATGAAGTACTTGTGCTCAACTGTTACTCATCTGTGTTTTTCTTGGTAAGGTTATCTCAGCAGGCTCTTCCCTCAAAGCATTGTTTTTCAAATCTGCACTTCTTAGGCTAGGAGTCCTATACCAAGATTAAAAATCAAGTCATCTCATATTTGCACATCCATTTTACCCACATCTATACAAATATGGAAGTAAGAGGCAAGTTGTTCTGTTTAAATTGCAGATTCCTGGTTGAGAAGTTCTCATTTAAAGTGGATAAAACCGTTAGTATTTTGCCAGTTTATGGCATTATCTCCACTCTGATAATCCCACTGGTTTACCTAGTGCAACTTTGCTATGTGCACTAACTCACTTCTTGTATTCTTTACCCCTTCAACGTAGTGTTTGCCACGGGTCTTATAATTATCCTTAGCTGTGTTTTGAAATACGAACTACTGACTGCTAGTAAGTTTTAAGCTCAACACGAGAATTACTTCTAATTTTACTAATGAAAACAAATACTCCATTCAAATCCATTTTAAACAGCAAAACACTACAAGTTTCATGAAGACCCTCTTTTTTATTGAAACAGATTGAAAATGTGCCATAATGAAATTAAAATCACAAGTAGAGTATTAATACTCTAGTAATAAACATGGGGAAACTAACCTTAATTGCAGCTTCTCTCAAGGCTTCCAGTCTCTGTCTGCTGCTTTCTTTCATATTTACAACATCTTTATAATCACCCTGTAGAGCTCTCTGGAGACCATGGATTGCTTGAAAGACCGAGTTTTCACTTTCATTTAGCTCCTTTTGGAAAATTTCAAAGGTATGCACCTGAAAAAGTTTCTCTTCATCTGACAGTCCTGTATCCTTCTCAACTGCTCTTATAGCATTTTTCAGTTTGTTGAGAACAACGTTCTTTTGGCGAAGAAGACCAGACAGTTTTCTGCAGCTCTCCAACACCCACTGCTTTCTCTGAGCAATAACAGCTCCTTTCCCACGGTGCAGCTTTATCGCGTGCTTTACTACATCTTCATGTTCTGCAGGATTTACTAACTGGCCACAAGGCAGTGAAACCAACGTCCATAGGGAAATAAATCCAGCCGCCTTCATTCTTCACTTTTTGTATTGCTGTCGGGAGAAACTGATAATCCACAACTGCTCAAAGCTCGCTGCTACATGATTTCTGCATCTCCAGTACATATACCATGCTGCAAGACAGTACCAATCAGTTAACAAACATGATAACGTTGAGCCATTAGGTCAAACAAATGTAGAAAACAAACTTAAGACTGCATCCTACACTGCTACACAAAATGTATATGGTCTCCTTCAGTCAGTTACCAAAAGCAAGAACCAGCCCAAGGTTACTGATAGATTTTTGTTTTCCCCTTGACTATTTTCAAGACATCCTCTTGTCTCATAAACAGTGAATGGAAAGCTTAGTCATTTCACATGGTAGTCACTTGCACTTCTCACACAAAAGAAAAGCCATTAAAAATACTAAGCCATGATGCCATAGGCTGTACTTCAGCCTAGCACCAGAACTCTTCATCTTATCTATCAGTAAACCTCTTATAATTTTTTCAAACCTATCCTAAAAATATTGTATCACAGTCACTTGTTATTTACACAGCCTCAGAAGCATTAACACACTCAACTATACAACCTAATAAAAAAAAAGCTTAACTGAAACAGATTACAGTATAAATCATGCTTGTAAAATAAATATTCCTATAGTAAAGAAATAATCACAAAGCTTCCTGGATTTCTGAGCAGCACTAGTTCAGATCAAAGGCCTTCACCTGAAAGGCTTTCAGGCATTTTAGCTTCAAAGTTTATTACTGATCCTCATGATTTAAAAATAGTTATAAGAACACCAAAAGTAAAATCAATTCATTCATAAGTTCATTTCCCAGAAGCTGCTAGAAGATTTATATTTGAACTGCTGTATTTGCTTTTAACACAAGCAGGACTTAATTTCAAAACTAGATCCTAGAGAAAATACTTTCTTTTAAAAAAAACCCAAACACAAAACCCCACAACCCACACATACACACCACAAAGCTATACATAACAGTGTATAAATGTACATAAAACACATATTTATCACTGAATCATAGCATTCTAAAAATACACAACACACACAACTTAATAACAGATCATCAATAGAGCAGGTATTTGCCTAAAACTTCAGCTGCAATTTTAATCTCTGGGCCAACAGCCTGAATCAGGAATCAACATACAGACAGAGCCATCTGGAAGTAGTATGTGTTAGAGACAACCTTCTTTCTCTATAATGCAGTAGCAGCCACAATCACAATATATCTTCAAAATATATAATGGGAAGGGAAGAGGGCAAGCACAGCCATGCACTACTTTCATTTTTAAAATGCCACCCCATCCCTGTTTCAGAAACAACTGAGAAAAGCTGTCTCTGGGTCGGTTTATTTACTTTCAGTGTATGAAGTACAAGCCAAAGTATTTAGCTTTCAATAGATGGCTATAGCTTGAGGTTTAACAACATGAAGAGCTAAAACATTTAAAATTAAGAACTGAAAGTGTCATTAAAGTAGCAAAAACATAGCTACCTCTAAAAGCATATCTAATTTTAATAATATAATAAAGTAGAAATATTGCAGAACCTTGATAAAGCTATAGGGTTTAATATTTTTAAGAGATTGGGAAAACTACCAATCGCCACCACCTGGAAAAATTCTAGAGTGATATTTAAGGAAATATTTTTTCACGTATACAAAGTAATACTCTTCCTGTTAACATGGTTGAGGAAGAGATTTTGCTGAATATATTACAACCTACTCCCGCAAGAAAGGAGGAAAAAGATACTTAGTGTATCTTCAAGCTTTCATTTGCAGGGAGGCGAGTAAAAGACTCTGCTGCAGGTCTTACGTGGTACGTAACTACATACCTAAAAACTGAGCAGAGATTTATACTAGTAAATTTGCCCATTATGTAACCTTACCACCGTGGTTCAGACACATAACAGTTTTGTTTTGGTAGCAGTGTTGTTTTACTTGGTTAGCAAAAAACTATTTAGAAAAGTGCCACCTGGGGCAGTGCTCAAAAGCTGTTAAGGGAATAATGACCTCAACATATAAAAATGTATGATGTTCTTCAGAGTACAAATGAAAAAAAAAAAAAAAAAGAGGAAAAGATACCAACCCACTCCTCCTCCTCTCCATCCTCTCCATGCATCAGTAACTCTCAAATTACAGTGTCTTTTGTAAGCACCGTTTGTTTCCCGATGGATTGCAGCTCATCTTCCCGAATTTTTCCCTTCCTGAACACGACACCGAAGCGTAGGGTTTCATCAAGCTGATACCAAACCTTACCTCCAAGGCAAAACCCTGATCCTCCCTTCCTGAAACGCTTGCGGGTCTTCCCGCACCTGCCAGCGCGCCGCCCGCCCACCCACCCCTTTTCCCATTCAAAGCTCCTTCCCAGGACCCGCCGGACAACCCAGGCCCTCACCCACCTGAGAGCGATGGCAGCCGGAGCGCCGCTCCCTGTCTTACCGCCGGCCGGCTTCCAGGCAGCTCCTCGCCGGTACCTCTCCCTGGGGAAGGCCAGGGAGGAGAAGGGAGAGAGCGGAGAAAGATGAGGAGAGCGCGGACGCGACCAGCCCTCTTCCCGTGCCCTCATGGCGGCGGAGGGAGGAGGCCGCCCCTCAGCCCGCAGCTCCCGGCAACCGGCGCTCAACTTTCCGTCCCCGCGGCAGTAGGGCCAAACCCGCCACCCTCCTCGCAGCCATCATCCCCCCACCACACACACACACACCGCCGGGGAGTACCCACCGCCCACCTCAGGGCAGCAGCGGGCCCGGCCGTTGAGAGGAAGGAGGCGGAGGCAGTCGCCGGCTCCGGGCGCTGCTTCCTCCCTCCACCCCGCTCACCTGAGTGAAGCCGGCAGCAGCCGGGGGAGGGCCGGAAGGCGGGTAAGGGGGAGGCGGCGGCGGCCGCTGATGGAAGGCACCGAGGAGCCCCCGTCCTTGCCGCCGGCCGCCACCTTCCCCCTGCGCCGGTTACCGAGCGGCACCTTTAAGCGCAGAGTCGGGCGGGAGCTGTGGTCCGAGCGCCGCCGTCTGATGGGAAGCGTAACCGCAGATTCCCCAATCCCACACGCACTCCCCGCCGTCCCGGCCGCTCTGCGCTGCGCACGCCGGGAAATGTAGTCGCCGCCAGGCTCGGCCCGGCCCGGCGCAACCCGGGAGCCGCCGTCTTTCTACGACGCTCCGGCCCCGCGGTGTAAAGAAGACAGCGGATCCCGGGGGCGCCCACCTCCGCCCCGCCTTTGCGCCTGGCCCCGCGGCGATAGGCGGGGAGGGCGGGAGCCGGTACGCGCCTGCGCGGGAGGCGGCGCCGGGCGGTGAAGTTGGTAGAAGCGCCGGTGAAAAAATGGTAGGTTGTTAGAGCTGAAGGGGAGAGGGAGGCGGAGAAATTGGGGAGGGGGGGGGAACCTTAAGCAGCTCCCGATCACCTGGAGTGGCAAGCCGAGCTCCCCGCATTCTCCTGCCGCCCCGTACCCTCAGTACCGGGTCTCGCTCCCCTGTCCGGAGAGGAGGGGACGGGGGTGGAAGTGGTGCAGGATGGGTGTTGGGGGGGGCGCACGGGCTGTGAGTGAGGGGGGAACAAGCCCTTGGGGGTGGAGGGCATCTGCACCGTGAGGAGTCGGTCTCTCGCCGTCCCCTCCGTCAGGGCCGAGAACGGGGAAGGTCACCGGGGGCGGCGGGCGGCGCCGCGGGTATTTCGAGCGGCGGCAGCCGGCGCGTCGCGTACCTTTGCCTTTTTTGGGCTTGGGGCTGGCGGGGCAGGTTGCCGGAGCCTCGTGTCCCGGGCTCCCGTCACCCCTCCTTACCGGCATCGGACGCGGGGACCTTCCCGCCGGCCGACCCCCGGCAGGTGCAGCGGTGGCGGCGGCCGGGACTTGTGGGAAAGGTGCGGTAGGAATTGCCTTCCCGAGGCTTGGGGGTGAGATGCGTCTCCGTGTTTGGGTTCCATCGGTGGGGAAGTTTTGCGAGAAACTCGGCTTCCAGACCTTCCTCGCTGCGGGAGAGAGTCCCTAAGTACCGGTGGCTGCTCCGCAAGGCGTTAAAGGCAAACGAACCGCAGAAGCTGCACTGTGAGTCCGATAATCGAAGTCGTTCCTGGTCTTCAGTTTCTTCACATAACTCAGGGTTTCGTTTGGAACCCAGGAAACATCCCTAAACGCCTGGCGTTAAGTAGGCTTAGATGGGTTCGACTTCGGAATTGTTGTCAGAGTCCTCTCTTTCAAAGTGATCGTCACCCAAGTTTGTTGCTGAAAAGAAGTTTATGAAACTGAGGAAGATGTTAGTGCAGAGAGACTCTCATAGTTAGACCTTGATGAAAACAGGGGGAGGAAGGTTAGACAGAACTTGCAGTCAAAGGATTATTGAGTGTTTTCATACCAAAATACATTGTCCTTATCTTTTTCACCTCTTTTCCCACTTTACATGTTTCTTCTTGTACAAAAAAAAAAGAAACTTTACATGTTTCTTCTTAAATAAAATGGAAAAATCTTGTAGGAAAGACCCGAGTCCTTATCTTGTTTACGTGATGCGTTTCTTGTCTCAGGACCATCTGTAGTCAAGATGTCACCATCCATATGTGTACAAAAGATAACAAGTGAGCTGAAAGATGGTCCTGTGTTTACTGCTCACTGAATTGGGATTCAATTTTCCCCTAATACTTAAAAGACCAGTACATTTTCAGTTGCACTTGATTATTTAAGCATTAGTGAGGGACACAAACAAATTTTTCAGCTTAATTGTTGGCCTGGAACATGCACTATGTATAGCTTAAAGAAATTTAAAAGTATCAGAATATAATAAACCCCAAATTTTAATTTATCTTCTCCTTCTTCCAGTTTCATGCAAAGAATAATGTTGAACTACAATAATAGCAAATTTACTCCCTATGAAATCCCTGATCCCACCTCTTGGGTTTCCCAGAAGTTTAGGCATGCTGTGTTGAGATGGTTACTGCAGTTAACTGCCATTAGGGAAAAAAGCTTTTTGATGCCTGTCTGCCACTCTAATAGGCCATTTTGTTCTTTGTCATATTAATAGTATAAACATCTTTTTCAGAATTAAAGTTTTAGGTCACATTTACAGCAACGTTACAGCCTCTTTGTAACATTCAGCAAATGTTGCATTCTGACATGTCTGTTTTCTTTTTGTCTTACATCTTCTGTTGGGAAGGATTTCCAACATAAAAGCATGAGAAATACTTCTGCATTTTTCAGCTGATAACTTAAAATTATTAAGCTTTGCATTGTTCAGTGTTGCTAGGAAAATATTAGGAAAGCTATTGAGCAGTTTTTCTCTGTGTAGGGATGACTTTTTCAGATTCTCTAAATTGTGCCTTTGTAATTCCTTGTTTGTATAACCACTAGGCATATTTTCAGAAGGTAACCATATTGTTATATGATGAAACTTGTGTTTACTGCTGTTACAGAATAGAAAAACTTATGTGTATGTGAGCTATAAAGCAGAAATACAAATTTATTACTGCCAGGATATGTGCTGCTAAAAAATGTGTATGTAGATGCTGTCATTTCAATTTTCAGAGAAAAATGCTGTCTTTTTAACTGCAGAAGAACAAGGCTTTTGTCTTCCTGTAATGCTGAAGTGAAAGTTGTCATCAACAAGAAAACTAAAACCTTTTAAAGATAGGCGTTAGTAGTAGAATGCTGAAACAAACTTCTGGATTAGCTTCATTGGCTTTCCTGCTTCTTTTGCATCCCAAAGCATAAGCTTAAATCGTCTCAGAAGGACAAGGTGCGTCAGTTTATGGCATTTACCCAGGCTGGTGAAAGGACTGCTATATACTGCTTAATGCAGAATGAGTGGAAACTAGAAGTGGCAACAGACAACTACTTCCAGAATCCAGACTTGTACTACAAAGAATCCATGAGAAATTCAGTAGACAGGAAGAAATTAGAGCAATTGTATAATCGATACAAAGGTAAGGCTTGGGTGGTTTTTGTTGTTGTGGGTTTGGGGTTTTTTTTTCTAATTGTTTTATTTGAATGGGATTTCTGCTTTTCCCTCTATCATTCTTAAGGACTTGCAAGGAAAGATTGCTAGCTGTTGTTTCTCATTCTGTCTTTGTGGTTGTGAGATAAGAATGAAGAAGGTTTTAAATGCTCTTAATGTTCATTACACAATTTCTGTAGGTATTCCTGTAGAGTGTAAAGTGAATTCACAGAGGAAATTAAACATATCATGAGGAAGTAGTGTCAGCTGCATATGGGGGGAAGGAGAGTAAAGCTTATTATGCAATTTATTTGACATAGTGCCAGTGTCTGCTATTAAATATATATACAATGTACTTTGTGTGGCAAAATAATACATACTATTCTTATACTAATATTTGGGGGAGTTAATTCTGTACAAAGACAGTAGTATTTCTATACACTAAAATAAAACTTGTTTCGGATAACATTGCGGCTAGGAGTATGACAAAGGAGTATGACAAAGCAGTCTAACAAGAAAACTCAAAAATGAGTGTGGAAACTCCATCCTTGTTTTATTCTTTGTGCTGGCATATTACAGCAAAAGTACTGTTCAGAGAGGCTTGGAGGGAAAGCCACAGGGAAGTGGATTAAAGGCAGGGTTGTTTCTTTTTTATTTATTTTACAGCCTTGTTAAAAAGAACAGTAAAAAAATAAAAGGAAAAGATAGTCATGTAACTATAAGAATGTACGTGATCCAGGTGACAGTGCTTTGTGACATGGGGCCCTCTGACATGAATGTGTGCTTTGTTCATTACATCTTAGAGCAGAGTGGGCTGGAGTCATTACTAGCCCCTGCTGAGATCCACGCAACTTGTGTTTTTAAAAGATGAAACTCTTCACAATGACTCTACTATGACTTTATGTACTTTTCTAATTGATTGCAGTGTATGGCATGCTTTGTATACACTTTATCCTGTTCGTATGCTGTTGTTTCCACTTTTTTTTTGTTACTCTTTACGTGTGTTCTGTTTTTAAGTATAGATACTCTTTAATAAATTCATTATTATCTGGTAATTAGTTGTGTAGGAAAAAAGAACTAACAACACCATATCATTTTCTTTGGGGAAAAGAAGCCCTAGAAGACTCACTTCTTAAATTTGTTTTATAAGTTTATGTAAATATATAAATAACATATATTCATATCTAAAACTTTTACTTCCTCCTTGCATGTCAGTCCCTGGAGATTGCTGGGCCAAAAATATACGTGAATTCATAAATGCTACTTAAGAATATCTAAAATGAAAAATAAAAATATCACAAATATTATTTGTTATTAATCATTGACTAGCAATAGCAAACTGCACAACTTGGCTTTTGTGAAAGAAAATCTAGTCAATTTTCTGTGTTTTGGTTAGCAGCTCACCTTTGCAGTTATAGGACTTTAACACTTAAGTAAAGTTGTAAATTTAAGCAAAACTTTCACAAGACTTGAGAGACAAAAATAAAAGATTTGGTTAAGAGCTTTTCCATTTGTTTATATGTAGCTTTAACCTGAGTCATTTGCCTTGCAACCACAAGGGATTCCTTTGTCCTACAGGGCCTGTAGAATATTGCATATATTGCACTATATTTGAAATCTGAGATGAGAGGTCTTTCGTTTTCTGTGCTGTCTTGGTTTTTAGTTTTCTTATCCATTTATCCAGCAACTCTGCCCAAACGGCAATTTCATTATTATTCCTCTTTACCTGGATGGCATGAAACATGATGAAGATGAAAGATACATGGTTTAAAACCATCAGAATTTTTCCACTGTTTTCAGCACTAGTGCATTTTTTGCCTTTGGTTCTTAAATTACTCCCCAAATATACACACACACACCCCCTGCATTTTACACGTCTTAGAACCAGATCTGGCATACAGTGAAATAGATATGATTGTTTGTCATTCCTGCTCAAAGGTCTCTGAATTATACCACGAGTGTAATTCTGTGTTTAATAGGTCTAAGTCTTTGCTAAATTAACTTCCTCCCTCTGTGTTAGCATTTCTTCCACTGTAGTATTGGCTGGAAAAGTGGAAGAGATCTTGGCTTAACACACGCAAAAATAGATAAAGTTTTCCTTAGACTCGATTTATTTATTTTTTTAAAGCAAGTTATTATCCTTGGGTACAGACTTAATAGCATGGTTAAAAATCTTACCAGTTTAAGGAGTTAGTCTTAAATTTAGTTGAGGGATCCTTTCTGCATAGCCCAACTTAGGATACTGAAATGTTTTCCTATCAAAAGCTGGTAAAGACAGTTTTACGGTTTGAAAGTTGTCAGCCTTGAAAAACTAAAGGTGGTTGGGTTTTTGTATTGGTTTCGGGATGTTTTTACTGTTTGGGTGGGTTTTTTCCCTTCCAGTTATTTAAGTTTACATGCAGAGGGGTTTGTTGGTTTGGGGTTTTGGGGTGGTTTTTTTTTTTTTCTTTTGAGAAAGAATGTTGTTATAATGACAACTATCCTGAGGTGGGTAGTTAGGAAATACTATGTTTCAGTAGTACAAAGTTTACTACCTTTCAGAATGTCAGTACCACTGCCTAAGTTATATTGTTTAGCTTAAGAACCTGTTATGCTAAGACATTGCTTGAGCAGTGTTTTTTGGGGGGTTTCCCTGACCTATAGTTCAAAATAAAAAATGTTTAAGTTAATTGTTGTCTTTAAATGGTTATAGATGATTTACCTATATCCATACCAGGAAAAAAATCTATGGGTTTTTTGTTATTTTGTTGTTGTTGTTGTTTGGGTTTGCTTTTCTTTTAAAGTTTAATACATTCTAACCAGTAAGGATCTTGTACGTTTTGATGTGTTTATCAGCCTTACTGGTTTTAGATGTAGTCAGGCATCTCCTCAGTTAATTCAGATCTTTCATAGAGCATTGTGAAGAGAAGACAAAACTATTTCATTGATGAGTTTAGGAAGAAGTTGCAAATCAATTTCAAGGGAAGCTTGCAGAATGCCCGATTTATTTACAGATAGTCTTCAAGGTACTTCTAAAATTAAATAGATTTCAAGTGAAGACATTTGTGAAGCTTACGAAAATATGAAAACCTGTGTTATACAATATATCAAAGCTATGCAGATGATTTATAAACAGTTTTTTGTAAATAATTACGAGTCCCCTCTCTCTATTTTGAACTGCAGATCCACAAGATGAAAATAAAATTGGTATTGATGGGATTCAACAGTTTTGTGATGATTTAAGCCTGGACCCAGCCAGTATCAGTGTTCTGGTTGTAGCATGGAAGTTCAGGGCAGCTACTCAATGTGAATTCAGCAAAAAGGAATTTGTTGATGGCATGACAGAGTTGGGGTAAGTGTCCATTTCTGCATAGTTCACAATGTAAGGCCCAAGCTCTGTTTCAGTTTAAAACGTTTTTTAATAGAATTAAGTGTGAAGCATCAGAAAGCTGGCAAGGCTGGTGCTAAGCCTAACAGGTGCTAAATACCTGTAGTGTCTCATCTTCCTTAAATTGATTTACTGCAAAGCCTTAACAACGATTGCAATAAGGGTGAAGCAAAATAATTCCTACCTGTACAGCAGGGAAGACAGACAGATATGCTGATCTCTTCAGGTAATCCATATAAAATATGCATGGTTGTTTAAGGCTTTGAGGTGGATTGTGTGCTGTTAAAAGCTGGAAGTCGCTGGAGACATGAGAAGGGGGCGGGAGGGGGAGAGAGTTCGGTCAGAAAAGAAATAGGAAAGCAGAGAATCTCATTGTTTCCCTTTGCCCTATGCCTTATCACCACCAAGTGCAACTTTTTTCTTTCTACATTTGCAAACCATACTTTTCTCTTATTGCCTTATATACTAGATACTTCATTTGTACAGAATATCCATGAGAAATTGAAATAAAAATTATGGTTTTGGTAGTAGAAAATATTTAGTTGAACTGTGATGTAACTGATTTTTTGTTTGTTTGTTTTCCTTCCTGGATTATGAAGCTGTTCTGAATAACAGAGTTTGAGGTTAAAGCACACTGCCTCTGTTCAGCAATGAAGTCAAGCACTTTTCAATATAAAATATCTTGTGTATAACTTTTCCTTAGAAGAGATGCAGTATTTCAAATATGTAGAGGGGTCAAAACGATAATTGGTTTTTTGTAACCAGGTTACATTGGATAGGTGGAGAATTACAGTTTATTATTTGTGCATATATTTTTTGTAGCTAAATAATTTTCTTTGGTCTTACAATGGCATCTTATTGATACCCTTCTACAGTACACAAATTTCTAGCAAATGTGGTGGTTGTTTCTTGAGCAGGGGTCCTAGCGGTCTGTTGTCACTGACCTCATTGGTTATTTATTTTTTTCTGAGCTTTCCTTTTTAGGTCAGAGTAGTCAGAAATTGTGATGAAATAATTTCTGATATCCTCTGAAATCCACTGCTTTATTTTGTCCCTCTGGGTAGAGACTGTTTTCTAGCCAATCAACAGCAATCAAGTTCTCATGCTGTTATATTAAAGGCTTGCAGCATTATTTGATATAACTGATTAAAAAGATTTTGCTAAGCCATGAACCTTCTGGCTTGGATTTTGTTTTGTAACTTCATTGTCACGTTGCTCCTATGTCCTCGTGACTGTCTCTGATACAGTTCCACCACAGAAGTCTGTGATTTTTTTAAATTTTTTTTTA
This sequence comes from Nycticryphes semicollaris, assembly GCA_013400055.1. Classification (NCBI taxonomy): domain Eukaryota; kingdom Metazoa; phylum Chordata; class Aves; order Charadriiformes; family Rostratulidae; genus Nycticryphes; species Nycticryphes semicollaris. Next base: position 569,064 of record VXBJ01004143.1, read on the forward strand.
TTTGTGTGTGTCTCTTTCTGGTCAACACAGTGCTCTTGAGAGCATAATCTAATCATACCTCCTTGCCGCTGGTATGCTGCTTATTGAGAATTTGAAATGGTTTTGTTAAATGCTGGAGGTGCAGTGTCCATGGTTATTAACATTAAACATAGCTGAAGATTTGAAGGAAAAGAAACTCCCTGAGGCTTAGTTCATATAGCACCTTAGTTTACATATGGGAAGGTATGATATTTGTCCCTATTGTTAACTAGATCAAGTCCCCATGAAACTGAAGTTCTTAGTTGAAGACTCTTGGCAGAATTCTTTATCTTCTCCACCAGGTACTGCAGGAGGCCAGAAAGGTACTTATTTTTATCTGTACCATGTAAGACAGTTAAAACTGCATCTGCATTTAATGGATTTTGCTGTAGTTCTTCATCCTTTAATAATTTTTGAGTCTTTAGAATACATGCAAATATTTAGCTACTGACAACTCTCAAATGTGAGGTGGTAGTTATGATAGCTATTTCTTTCAAACCTATTTCCTTCTCTTTGAATTTCCAGGTAAAATTCAAAAATATTGGTAATATCCCATGAACCTTGAATGTTCTTTTGATTCCTTGCTGTGGGGGAAACCCTTTTTCTTTTAAAATTGCATCTTGTCAGCTCAGGTGCAGTCACTGAAAGTGCTCCAGTCTTGTGTTATTAAGGGATTCCTGTTAGAATCTCAGTAACTTGCTTTTGTCTTAGCTTACCCATGCCAGGCTGTTAAATGGTTTGTCAGCCTTCAAGCTATTGTCAAAGGCTCATCTTTTTTTTAGGCTTTACTTACAATTGCTCTGTTATGGGGAGAAGATGACTGCAAATGATAGCTCGTTTTGTTGGCAAGGCTTGTGGTTAACTGTAAACATAGTATGCAGCCCTTCATTTAGGTAGAGCAGGGAATAAGTAATACCTATCTAGATTAAAGCAAAAACCCATGCCCTTGTGTTGCGATGGCTGTAAAAGGGAAATGATAGTAGATTCCAGTGAAGTTTATATATTCTCTAAGAACAGAGTAACATATATTGTTTGAGTTCATAAAATTGTGAAGAGACTGAGAAAAGTTAAACCACTGAATCCTGTTGTGTACTTAATGGATGCTTTTATGTAATGTTCCACTTAAAATTGTTTAGCAAATGCATGTGAGTGTTTATCTTTTTCTTAAAAAATGCTATGCAGACAGATACTCAGTTTTTATCTTAACTACTGTTTTATTTCACTCTGAAACTAAACCTTAAAAAATTTTAAAAAAAGAGAGAAGAAAAAAAAAGGTAAAAATAAATCTGAATATTTACAAATAACGTAACCTCTTTTGAACAGGTGTGACACCACAGAAAAACTAAAAGCTCTATTGCCAAGACTGGAACAGGAGCTAAAGGATCCAACAAAGTTCAAAGATTTTTATCAGTTTACTTTTAACTTTGCTAAAAACCCTGGACAAAAAGGTTTAGGTAAGTAGAAAAAAGAATCGAGAAAGTAACTATAGGCAGTTGAAGTCAATTCCAAATAATTACAATAACACAGTTTTCTCGTTGATGATTGTATAGTAAATTCAGTATTGATTTTTTTTCCCCTGACTTCTCTTTCCCATCTTCTTTCAATTAATCTCTTCTTTAGTGGCCCCTTGGTACAGATAATTTAGTGAGGTTTTCTACTGGTATTGACATTCTTTCTTCTCTTGTCTGCAGGAAGTTCCTGCAGTTCTTAGAGGCCTGTCATAATGTTTAGGTGTTTTTTAAAAGGCTGCTCTGGTGAGCTCCTTGTGCTTTCTGTTTCATTCAGAGAAGAATTGAAACAAGATATCTCTATCAGCTTAAAAAGGGAAAGAAAACTCTGGGCAAAAGTTATTGTTGTTCTAAGAATTTTGAGGTTTAGCTCACAGTCTTCATGTAAAGTTTAGAGAAAGAGTATTATGGTTCAAGAGTATTATGGCCCTTATCTAGTTGTTCGTTTTCTTTCCTCTCTCCATCGAAAACCCTAGTACTTTCAGATTGCGGAAAAGGTAAGTCAGTTACAGCTGAGGTTGGAATTTATGGGATACCTAAAGAAATGTTACACATAGCTTCCTGTTTTAATTGGATCATCTCCAACGTGAAACTCATGTACTTGGGGAAATATGTCTCAAAAGCTTGTCACCTAATCCTGTACAAAGAGAGGAGGAGGAAAGGCAGCCCCACCCAGATTATGGAAGTGAATGTACTGTTTATTTGACTTGTTTTCCATTATTTCTGCTTATTTGATATGGAGGCATCTTCATTTGTAAGTCTGTCTTCTCTGTTGTGTACTTTTTGGCAATAAAAACTCAAGTGCCTTCTTGCACTTGTTGCAAGTTGGAGTATTAGTGGGAGAAAGTAAGAAATGCAAAAATCAAAGTTAAGCTTAAAATAAACCCTTGAAAGAGTTGATTGGAACTGTTGCTGATTTCCATTTTCAGGAATTTTAATAATTCTGGTGATACATACTGTTTCTTAATTTCAAGTACTGCTTAGTTCTTATGTGGTGGTATTTTGGTGACATTTATGTCAGACTTTTTGTGGTTTTGCTATAACATGATTCTAGATATTAAATAAATAAAAGCAGATGCCACTGCTCTTATTTCCATGAAGATTTGGAATGCTGGAGGTAGAGTAGAAAGAGTGCTGAGCAAGCATGTTGACTAACAGGACATTTTTGGATGATGGAGGTCAGTGATAGCTTATCCAAATAAAACCCAACACTGTATAGGTTTGGAGTTGGAATCTTTTCAGAGAATGTTGTTATATTCAGTGGAGCAGAGACATGGAGATAAAAATAAATTTACGGGTTGGCATTTACAACTTACTGCTTCCTGCCACGATTATTGTAAGAGTTTTGTTTGTTCTCTTTCAGCAAAAGGGTGTTCAGTAAGGAAAAAAAATAATCAGTCAGTTGTCTTACAGGAGGGTCTGTATGAGCTGAGGCTTTTAGTTGCTTCAGCTTCATTTAATACATTTAGGTGCTTTTTTGCTTTGCTTCCTCTTCTCTGTATACATTATGTATTTTCTCCTAGAACACGAAACTGTCTATCTTCCCTCACTCTCTCTACAGCTAATGTAGAGGTGTTTGGTGCCTGTGTCCTGATGACTCTGTGCCCTGTTGTCAAGAAGATATGGGAACTTGTCTCATCCACATACAAAGTCTGTTTCTCTCTTACTGACTTTGGAGCCTTGGCTCGGGATGCTTTTATGAACTCAGTCTAGATAGTTAAACAGAATGTAAAATTAGATTTGTTTCCAAATGAGCTGGTATAAATCTCTGCCTAGGTCATCTTAAGGTGTTGACTTCCCCTTCTTCCCCACATGCATGTTAGATGACATGCAGTGCTACCTGAGTATAGGATGCCTCTAAGCCACTACCCTGGCTGCTTGCCTTAAAATGTTTCTGGGGACATGCTCCTATGATAGTGCTTGTGTGCTCATTCCCATATGTTCATGTTTGAATTACGATTTGAAGACTAAGAGGTCAGTCAGTTTATGGAAAGTAGGGATAAAAGTGAATGGTTCTAATTACTGAAGTGGAAATAATCAAATGAATTATTTCCTGATTTTCAATTACAACATATTTTAATGGGATTTTTCTGGGGGGTGAAGTATCTGGTGCTGCTTCTTGTTACACTTGAAGCTTAAATCATTGTCTGGTAGCTGTTGCACTCATTGTTTAGGGGGTCTCAACGAATATTGGTTGATTCTCAGGTATACACATGACCCATGAATACACCCTCTTTGAAAACTAAGCAAATTTGACATAGTGCCAGTGACAAATAGGAAATTCTTACTCTTAGCAGATTGTTAATAAAAACTTTTTATAAAAGATGATACAATTGAAATAGTCCTTCTGTCAGATCCTTCAGACTAAGTGCTAACACATCTTTTTTTAACAGAAAACATGAGACTAGAACTCACCAGAATAATACCTGTGATAGGCAAAGAATTTATGCAATTATTTTTTCATGTTTATTATCTTAACATGTTGAAACTAAAAGGAATGACTCAAATATCTCTAAAATGTCCAAGTGCTGATGCTTTAGCTAGGAGTTATGTTTGTTGCTCTATCAGTACTTTAATATGTTTCTGCTTACTTTTTCTTTTTAAAATCTATTTCTGCTGCTTTATTAAGTGATAAGAAGCAGTTACTACTTTACTTTTTTGCTACATCTTTCCTGAAAAACATCAGGAAATACAATGATTCACAGGTTCCTTTTTAATATGCCAGATGGTCATTCAATTTAAAAGATAGAGAAACACTTATATGGTGTAGTCCCTTGTGCCAGACAGGATCAATGTCCACTAAAACCATTCCTCACCAATGTTTTTTCTAACAAAGTGTTAACAAGTTGTATGTTATCAATATATACTAACTTGCCTTTTCAGTTTCAGTACTTACCAGCAAGATTTGAGATCTGATTGGAGTGGCCCTCTAGCTGAAAAAGTTTGGGAGCCACTGCCTTCACATAGTCTTCAATTTCAGATGTCATACATCTATGTCCACGTCTGCTAAAATCTATGGTTAGATTTATTTTTTTCCGTAGCATATAACTTAAATCTCTGTTCCTGAATCCTTCAGTTCAATACTTATCTGTCCAGAGTAAGTATGTAGAATGCACATTTCCTGAGTTAGTTACAACTTTTTACATATTTGACAACTAGTATGCATCTTCTTTTAGTCTCTAGACTGCATAAAGCCAGCTGCCCTGTTAAATTTTATCTTCCAGCTCTCTGATACTGGAATTGTATCTTCCAACTCTCTTTTCCTTTGCGGTCCAACTGATCTGTCTTCCTCTTGTCTAGCAGTGCCCAAACAAGCTAGATATCTTCTATGTGCCATAGACATTTTGCTTTTTGTTTTACATCCCATTATTACATTTGCTTATATTTATAACACAGGTACTGTCTGCATTTTGTGATCTACTATATTATTTGGTTTCTGTAGATCTGCAATGCACCCAGTTAATTCTGATCTTGTAGTTCTGCACCAGACTACTTGCAGGCTTCTATTATTCCCACCAGACTTTGCACTTTTCTTTAATGAAACCTTTCTTATTTACTTCCAAGGATTTTTCAATTTGTCCAAATAATTTTGAATTCTAATCCTGTCTTCTACCATGCTACACTTTTTTCATGCTTTGTGTAAGTTGCAGGTTTAATAAAAGTTTTCTTTTTTGTGTCATCTGAGTTACTTAAGTATTGGGCTGTGTTAGATACAGGACTGACCCTCATGGATGAGTTACTTTCAGTTTGGCAGAGAACTGCTGAGGTTCTTCTAGAACCTCCTTTGACCTCTATGAAGTCTCAGAGATGGTAGGTAGCAGTTTGAGGTTGCTTCAGCGTACCGAGATGAATTTTACCATGTCTAGCTTCACTTTGGACACCAGTGCTTTCAGACTGAATTTCTGAAAATTTTTTCTGAGCTTACAGTCAGTTTTTGTTGAACCTTCTTGCCCGCAGCATATCTTGAAAAAAAAATCTCTTTTATATCCCAAATGTTTATTTTTTGGGAAGATACCAGCAGGACGCATAATATCTTTTCTTAAACCAGCTAGTATTTGTATGGGAGGGAGTGGGAAGGTGAAGAAGTACTTTTTAGAAGTTTTTGTGGTGATAAAAGAATTTTGGTGATACCTAACAGTCATCTTCACAGTGCAATGGATTTCGCTCCAATAAAGCGGTACTGGGAGGAGGTGCTTGTGTGCAATTTTCTGTTTTGTTTATTTTTAGAACAGCCTGTCTTCTGTTGCTTTTTAATTTCTTCTTATTCTACACTTCCCTCAAAACCAGTGCAAGAAATTCTGCCTTTATGTAATTAGATGGGAAGAATCCTCTCCAATAAATTGAGTTGCGTCTATTCTGTCATTTCCCAAAATAGGTACAGAGTTCAGTACACTGATACTCATACCTAGAAATAGGACTGCCTTTTATAGGAGTCTCTTTTCCACAGTCCATTGTGGTGATATTAGACTTTTTTTTTTATTTTTTGTTATGTCTGCAGGACTTCTGTCTCTGTAGACTTATCCAACTTGATTGTTTCCATTTACTTGTGTCAGCTTAATATTGTCAAATAGTATACTTCAGTCTGGACACATGCTGCTTAAAGAAGTAAATGTACTATCTCAGAAAGAGGTGTTTAAAAAAACAACTCTTAAGACTATTGCTTTCTAAGTGGTGGACAGAAATAAAGAAAAAATGATAGCAGAGTCTCTCAATGCGTCAGTGACATCCCAATGGCTGTGTATTGGACCTGGCAGGCTTAATATCTAGATACTAAACTTCATCTGAGTGTTTTATGTCTATTGTGAGGTAGTGTAAAAGGTGCAGTTTATTACGGTCTACTTTGCCAGACTTCAACAAAGAATTGTTCTGGACAACTGTAATTCTGTTTAATCTGTGCTCTCATGTTCTCACTGCTATATTTAGTATGATAAATCTTTCACGTTTTGCATGGTCCAGATTTGGAGAGGTTTATCTCACCACCTACTCCCGAGTTTTGGCTTTTTCTACTGCAGTCTGAGTGAAATTTTGCATCCTAGCTCTTGACTGATAGGTATACTAAAGAGTAGAATTACAGATCTTTTATCATGTTGTATACAGAGCGGTTCAGATTTCTCAGGACACTACTTAAGCTCCAAACAAGGCCGTAGCTCCATCCTTTGGTTTTTGGGTTTTTTTTGTTTTTTTTTTTTTCATTTTTTTTCTTCATTTTTTGGAACATGATACTTACTATGAGTCTCTTAATGGATCTTTGAGCCCCGTCAAAGCATGTTCAGGACATGCTTCTCATGCTCAGGCATTTACTACAGTTTTTCAGCAGAGTGGAGGAACTTAATGCATTCTTTCATGGTCTTCAACTTTCAACATGGAAACAAAAAGCAGATTTGTTCTTTCATCACTCCTTTGTGGTCCCTTCGCCTGCTTGCTGGCTCAAAAGGTTGTGCTTCCTTCTCTCTGCCAGTTTCCTGGGATCAAGCGAGAGATGATACATGAGGAGGGCATTCAGACTTGAATCAAATATTACCTCGGGACCAGAAGAATGACTATCTTTGCATCCGGTATGTGGACTTCAAGGAGGTTGCATCTTCTATGAGCAGATGAGTATAATGTGCTCTTTTTAATTGAAGCAACATCAACTTTGGCTTTCATCATAGCAGTGTCTCAAGACTCTTTGAAGAGGTACTGAGACATTAGGGAATGATATCTCCTTCCCCTCCCTACCACCTTAACTAGTCACCAAGGTTTCCTTCCCTTTCAACGAAGAATTAGATTGATGCATTTGTAGAGTGTTTGTAGGACTGAGTAGATGGGAAGAAGTTGAGGGACTTTAATAAATACCATGTTTACTTTGGAAGAGGTCTGTGAATGCTGTATTTTAGGTGTTTCAATGGTCTTGGTCTGTGCATATGATCCTTTCTTTGTTTTTGTTCCCATTTTTCTTTCTGAAAATGCCATCAATTTAAGAAAAACTTAAATCAGAACAAGGATGCTCTGATCAAAAAAAAGTAGCAGCTCCGATCAGTAGTAGCAGCAAAGGTGTGGCGTAGCTGCCAGCTGTAGTAATGCCTCATTGATTCTTTTAAACATGTTTGGCTCTTATTTGGGAAATATATATCCAGTCATCTTTTGTAGTGTATCTGAGACTTAGAGAGACAGAAGGATTTTGGAACTGGCAATGATCAGGTTCATTAGGCTGCACTCAAATTGATGTTTAGATCTTCTTCTAAGTCCAGCTCACATTCTGAAGCAGCTTATCTGCTTTTGTGCAATTGATACACAAGGTAATAAACATGAGAGGTTCTGAGTGGAATCAGCCTGCTTCAGCATGGCAGATGCTGAGATAGAGTGAATAAGCACAATCAGACCTTACCCAGTTCCTGTAGAGCTCTCCTGAAATCCACCTGCTCTGCTTTACCACTCTTCCCTCTCGAACACAGGGACTGCATTCTGTCACCCTGCATTGTATGTCCCCTAACACAGAGCAATGGGAAGCTCTTTCTTTATGGCTTTGCAGGGGTGAATGGATCCCGAGTTTAGCCACTTCCAGTATTTGTATCATACCCCTTACCTGTTTTTCCCCTTCTTTCTCCCTTCTGGGGGGGAGCTCCTAATTGCAGACAAGGGCTGTTTTGCTCTAGACTTCTGGCAATTTGGTGAAGGGTTTTTAGGTTGAATTCTGATGGAATTTTCTTTATATTTTGCTATGTGGAATTTTTTTTGTTTGCCAAAGAAGAAAACATTCTGATTAGGAAAGAAACTTATTCTTGTGTCAATGTTCTTAGTAATTTGGAAGCCAAAGACGACTGTTAAAATTACTCAGAGAGGAGAAAACAAGCAATCAAGTAACTCACTGAATCTTGCCAAGTATTCATTTGATGCTTGTTGGTCAGGTAGTGTGATAGTCCAGTTGGTGAGACAGATTGACACCAGTTTTCACTGTTATCTGCACCAGTTTCGGCATGGTGTCCAGGAATTTTATTTAAACAAAATAGTTTTGTGCAATGTAGTTCTTGTTTGGGCTTTACAAAAGTATGATATTTGCCTGTGATCACAGTGAGAAGAGGAAAGAGATCAAAGAATATCAACCAAATGATACTTTGGGGCAAATTATGTGGCCAGAGAGAAAACAGCTGAAGCTCAGTCTCTTGCAGAGGCTAAATATATTTTTACAAGGCGATCAAATGATAAAATAGATTTCTGTGTCTTGCACCTGTCCAGATTAATTTTTTATGCAGTGTTGGGAACAGGATTGTTTGTTGTCTACTGTTTTGTTTTCAAAGCTGTAGAGTAAGTTCTAGTTAAAGCATTGGGGAGAAAAAGCCTCAAACAAAGGGATGCTTGGCTCTGAAATTTTAATTTCCAAACCTTTTTTTTTTTT
>VXBJ01004143.1:578513-596758 GCA_013400055.1 Nycticryphes semicollaris
TTTTTTTTTTTAAATATTCTGACAGCTTCAGACATGACTACATGAATATCTCAGTTGGTAGGGCAGTCTGAGAGCTGGAAAGCTCTGTTTGGCTGAAGATGACAAGCAAGTGCTGCAGTCCCAGAGTGCTGTTTTGGCACAGCAGGTCTAAATGAACTTCATTTCATGTTTCTCATAAATTCTGCTCTCCAGCCCATTCCTTGCTATCTGTTGATTTATCTTCCTGTTTTCTCACTTCCTTGATTACTTGTGTGCAATGACTTCATTGCCCTTGTCCAAAAGCATAGCAAAGGGATGAGGAACTTGATTTATGGATTATTTTTTTTATTCATGCAAGAATGTAATAATGATTTTATTTTATTTGTTAACAAGATAAGCATTTGCTCAAATCTTGAAAGCAGACACAGGCTAACTGATAATGTATTTCTCCTTCTGCATTAATTGTGCTAATTTCTTGTCACTTCAAGCTTTCTGTTCAATCAGAGTAGAAGAGGCTGAGGGGTATTAAAAAACAATTTTTAGAATGAGGCTTTAATGTTTTAGAATATATCATACTGCATGCAAAATACTTCTGAAAAGCTGAATGTTTAAATAATTCAAAAGTGTAAAGAATTTTTAAAACATACCAGAACATGTTTACTATAGTAAATGTTATTTAGCAAAATAATGTTTAAAATAATTAAAACATTATTTTATTAACCTTTTCTTAGCTCTTGAGCTGTTGTTTCTTGGACATTTTATATATTTTTCAAATTGTTTGTAGTAATTTTAGCTTAATAATTTTGTAATGGTAACTGGTATCATTTTTAGGGTTTTACTACAGAAAGTTTTATAGATGCTGTATGTAGCCACAACTAAACTAAACTAACCTAAATTCAAGAAAGCTGAATATCTAGATATTGAAGCTTTGTTTCACTGTATGCAAAATCTTTGAACTACAAAGACATTATACTGAAGGGGAACTGTGTGGTATACAACACTCACTAGATACTGACACTGAAAATATTCTGGGGTGAAGGGAAAGCTCAAATCATTGTATAATGATTTATGACAGTCTTTAATCATTAACAGTCTAACAATTCTATGTTTTGGATATGAATACAGATGTTGCCACTTTGCTCTACTGTGGTGAGACCTCACCTGGAGTACTGGGTGCAGGTCTGGAGCCCTCAGTATAGGAAAGACATGGACCTGATGGACCGGGCCCAGAGGAGGGCCACAAAAATGATCAGGGGGTTGGAGCACCTCTGCTACGAGGACAGGGTGAGGGAGCTGGGGTTGTTCAGCCTGGAGAAGAGGAGGCTCTGGGAAGACCTAATAGCAACCCTCCAATACCTGAAGGGGGCCTACAGGAAGGCTGGGGAGGGTCTGTTTACAAAGGCCTGCAGTGACAGGACGAGGGGTAATGGCTTCAAGTTGGAGAAGAGCAGATTTAGACTGGATATTAGGAATAGTTTCTTCACTATGAGGGTGGTTGAACGCTGGAACAGGTTGCCCAGGGAGGTGGTTGAGGCCCCTTCCCTGGAGATATTCAAGGTGAGGCTCGACGAAGCCCTGGGCAGCCTGGTCTAGTTGGGGGTGTCCCTGCTGACTGTGGGGACTAGATGACCTTTGGAGGTCCCTTCCAGCCTGGACCATTCTATGATTCTGTGTTTGCAATGAAGTGTCTTCTAAACTGGTCCTTGCTTAGGCATGAGTTTGAGTTGATTTTCAAAGATTGATGCATCTGTCTTTTCCTTTCCATTTATAAAACTTGAATCATTAGTCTATAATGTGGGAAGTGTATTTTTTGGAACAAAATCAGCATATTTTTATGGTTGTCGCTTGGTTTTATTTTATTTGTAATGATGCCTTCATATCTTATATGTCTTCATATCTTAGAGGAGGCTGAGGGGAGACCTTATCACTCTCTGCAACTACCTGAAAGTAGGTTGTAGAGAGGTGGGGGTCAGTCTTTTCTCCTAAGTCACAGGTGATAAGACAAGAGGAAATGGCCTCAAGTTGCACCAGGGGAGGTTCAGATTGGATATCAGGAAAAATTTTTACACAGAAAGGGTTATTAAGCTTTGGAGTGGGCTGCCCAGGGAAGTGGTTGAGGCACCATCCCTGGAGGTATTCAAAAGATGGGTTGACATGGTGCTCGGGGCCATGGTTTAGTGATGGTTTTTTTATCAGAGTTAGGTTGACAGTTGAACTAAGTGATCTTAAAGGTCCCTTCCAACCTAGACAATTCTATTATCCATACCATGTTGAAATAGGTATTCCTAACACTGCCTAAGAAATCCATGCCTTGCAAAAGCGTTTTTCTGTGGGGATGGAGAACCCCAATGGCATATGGCCTTTTAGTGCCGTGCTAATTGTAGCAGATGAGCAAACCCCACAGCATTACTGTTTATTGATACTACTACCGTCATCCTAATGTAGAACCGGAACTCTGTGTGACTAGATCTTCCCTTTAAAGCAGAAAAACCCTCCCTTTCTGGCCCCCAGTGCTAGGATTTTCAACTTGGGTAGGGAATTGTCTTCAAACAAAAACGTAGCTCTATCCCCTGAGAATGTAGCACACCTCAAGGGCCTGGTTTTCACAAGTACTTTAAGATTGCCTAAATTGGCACTGCTTCCAAAAGCAGTAGTCCCATCTCATCCTTTTCTTTAAATACCTCTTGTGTTAGTTCGTGGGTTTGTGTGACTGCATGAACCAGATGAGGAAGTTTACTCTTTTTTCTTTTTCTCTTGAGCTAGTTTTAACCAGGATCAGGACTTTGCCCCGTGTGCTTAGTGGGAAGAGGAGCTCCAGGGTGGACTGGCTTCAGCCACTACAGAACAACATCCCCAGCAGGATATGCTGTTGTTCTACATTAAATAATTCTTGTATCGCTGTGGGGGAGAATCCATTTGCACACATGTATAATGTATCCCTCAAGTATCAAGATAATATTTCACATGCATTCTGTTAAATACAATTTTGCAATAACCAAGTTCATCTTAACATAATACTAAATTTGACACATACCCAAATAAATCAAGGAATTGTGGCCTCTTCATTCCCTTTTAACTTTTTTTGCTGGCTCCTTTAACCATCTTTGTTTCCTTGGCTGTACCTTCTTCCTTTTTCCCAGGAGTATATAATCAGAAGTATAAAAACTCTTCTGTTATTAAAGTGTTTTTTCTTCAAAGTGCATTTTGCTTAATGTTGTCATGTGATAGATTTGCGAGGTTGGCTTTGAAAGGTTGAATCTTCATACTGAAGCCTGAGTGCTTGCGATCAAAGCCAGTCACTTCGCCGTGAAGTTTAGAAACCCTGAAGTTTATTCAAGTTTCTCCCTCTCGTTTCTTCTGCTTTTCACTTGGGATAACGTATGAATAATTAATCTGCTTATCTAAATAGCAACTAAATGCTATTGCTGTTCTTTTCTACTTGTTTCCTGTGAAAAGTGAGCATGGTGGCAAAGATAGGAAGGACTGAAGGAAGTTTAATAGGGCATAAAGCAAATTCTATGCTAGCAAGCACTCTGATCAGAGCAGAACACCAGCAGCCCTGTCCATATGTATCTAGGTACGTGCAAACTCCATTTCTTTATGTCTTAACTATTGTGCTTTAGCTGAGCACCAGCCCTCTGTGATACAGACTCTGGGGAACTGGCAATGTTAAAATCTGGAACATCTCTTTCAGGCTTGAAACTTGATTTCAGGTGACAGAGTGCCATTTGGTCTGTGATGTGATAAGTACCATTTCAAATAACCCGCTCCTTTCTTGTAGGTGGAGGTCGAGCTTCCATCTTATCTACTATGATAATACTTACTACTGAGTCGCATGTTTTGCTTATATTTACTTTACTCTGAAAGCACAAACTGAAATGTTTTTGTGGTTTAAGGAAGGCTGTGATTTATTTTGTGGTTGCATCAGCATGCATGCATTCAGTGACCTGTGGGACCAGGCACAGAAGCCATTAGGTATTGTGAGCTGCTGAGAATGAAAGCAAGCATTCAGGAAAACATCTTTTCTACATTCGTGTTGTGTCTAATATTGCTTGCATACGTGGCAGCGCTACATCTTCCTGTTGGTGTACATGAGCTGAGCAAGGTCACATACAAGGGTCATGCTGCAGAATAAGGACTACTTTCTTGGACTTATATTTTCAATATTGGGTGTAGCTGTTTGTTAAACTGTTCCTGAAAAAGAGAATTATTGCTGTAAAATTATTATGCCCCAGACAAATCTTTTTCTGTTTTTCCTTTCATCCCCTCATGTCCTTAAATACCCTTTAAAGTCAAGTGTGTCTTCAATACGACACATTAACAGGAATTGACATTTGCAAACTTAAATGTTTGGGTTTCTGTCAGCATTTGTTGTGTTTGTCCTTTTTTTTGGTTTGTGGTTTGTTTTTTTTTTTTTAATTTGTAGACATTGCTATTCATAACTACTTTGTTTCTGTAGATTGAAAGTAGCTTTAATCCAGCACTGTTGGATGAGAACAAAAATATTTTAGTCTTTATGAATGTGAATTTCAATATGCAATTTATACTGCTTGTCTTCTAATATTTTAGTCTTTATGAATGTGAATTTCAATATGCAATTTATACTGCTTGTCTTCTGCCTTCTGGGTTCAGTCAGAGTAGAAAACAGTTCCTTATAATTTTTGTAATGATTTTAAAAGAATGTTTTCCATTTGTATAATGGATGTAGCATTTATTGTTTAAACATAAGAGTTTTATTGCATATAATGTGCTGTAATATTTACATGTTGCTTTGTCTCTTTCAGATCTAGAAATGGCAATTGCATATTGGAATTTAGTCTTGTCAGGAAGGTTTAAATTTCTAGATCTTTGGAATAAATTTTTGTTGGTAAGTACTTATTGTGTTCCTTCCTGACTATCTTAGTTCATAGTAGTATGGCTTATAGGCTGTGTGCTTACAATAAAGAAAAAGACAAGATGTCTGAATACTTCCTTTGAACTCTTTCCTTTATGCAAACTAATATAAAATAGTCTTATAGCAAGCCAAATTAAATCTCTCTATATAATTTTCTATTTTAGAAGAATGCAAAAAGATGTAGGAAAGCAATAGAGCGTTCTGCTTGCTTCATCCTATATCCTCCTACTTAGGAAAGCTTCTGTGTGAAATGAAGCCATGATTGCAGATTGAACCTCTGTTGTCTTTATTCTCAAGACAGCTGTGATTAGTCAACCACGTATTTTACCATGCTCTGCCTTTTTGTGGTATTAATGCATAAACTCAGTCTTTTTAAAATGTCAGTTCTGTTATGACTGACTTAACCTGAGAGACTTTTCTTTTTAAGTGAAAGTTCTTGTCTAAGTACTTATTTTGACTCATCTTTTTGGATAATAGTTGTGAACTGATCTTAGCAGCTTTCTTTAGCAGTGCAATTCTGTGGGTAGTGGAATGGAAGCATAAATTAAACTTTATAAATTGCAAAATATTCTTATTAAAGGCCTGATTCATTCATCCATGTTTCTACATTTGCATTTCTATGTACTGGCAATAAAACCAGCTTATATAATATTACATAATGTATAATTGAAGTTTTTTGTATTTATCTTTTTATCTGCAGTTTAGGAGAATTAAGAAATCTTTCTGCATTTTGTCTGATAATCACCAATAGGCCTTAATAGGGAAAGTGTATACCTTTTTGCAATATTTTCTGAAGACTTTCCAAAAAATTTTGGACAGTACATTTATTTTCTTCACTGAATAATGTACCAGTTTCGTCAAGAGAACATGTGAAAACGTTTCACATTTTACACTTAACACATCCAAATTCAGATCTATAGATGGAACTGAAGAAAAGTCCTGGGGTTTTTTTTTTCTCCCACTTACCTTTATGGTCAAGTTTACTATAGCAGACAGTTCTGCAGATCTCTACTTCAAGCAATAATCTAGGTGATCTGGTATAAAGTGTCTTATTTTGGTACAAATATTTGACCTGAATGTTTACTTTAGAAGACATGTTGAGATTAAAAAAAATCAACCTGAGAAAGCAGCAAGTTAGGACCTCTTAGGTTGGAAAGTGTGTGTGTTTTGTTTGTTTGGAGGAGCTTTTTCCAGAATGTATGCTTGCTTGTCGTATTTCTTGCAGTCAAGATACAACATTTGGCTTGAGTGAGGATGTGTTTGCTGTTGTATTGGACATCAACCTCACTAGATTCTTGAAATGCAGTGTGTTCCTCTAACTGGAGTATTACTGCTTAAAAAACCCCAAACAAACAAAATCCCACAACACAAAACCAAATGCACAAACACAAAAAAAACCCCAAACCCAGCCCTTCATTGAGCAAGTCTTTCCACGAACCTGCACTATTTTGCTGCAAACCAGAACTAGGTGTTGAAATTTAATTCCCTCTTAATCACCCCTGGCTATCTTCAGGTCATACAGCAGTACCAACCAGTGAAGGGAGATGTGAATGGTCTGACTTGATCCTACAGGTCACAATGCCTTAATTGTCATTGTTTCCCCACGCGCTCTCTCTTCTTGGGTTTGCTAGCTTTAAAAGCTGAGAGAGCACTTGACTGGGACTGAAGTTGTTTTGGAGTGCTGCTCAAACTGGCCAAGGTGGCAACCTGTGAATGGGGTGATGCAGAAAGAGTCTACTTGAAATCGGACAAGGAGATGGTAGTGGAGAATAGGACAGGCCGGGGGCGGAGGGGAGGAGACTGAGCAGAAGTGGAGCAAACACAGGCAGTGCCTCATGATGAAGGAGAGAATAGCTGAAGAGGGGCTGAGATGATGGGTCTGGAAGGCAGTTGTGGACTAAGGAAAGTGTAGGTGCAACTATAATCAACAAGCTAAAAGAGAGAAACTGGGTAAGTGTAGGTGAAAAGGCTGGGGAGAGGAGTGAGTGGAAGGGACTCCAGTTGAAATGGTAAAATGCTAACCCATGGCTGCAGAGTTTCAGAACCTGGAATGGGTGCCAGTAAGGAGAAAAATGAAGTCCATTTTGATCATTCTTTTCCATAGCAAGTTAGGAACACCTACCCTAAAAGCAGAATGAAGAAACAAAGTAACTATCAAAGACTTCTTACGCTTTTTTACCTTCTTTAGTTGCAATTTATTTTGTGGCTTCCTTTGGAAATTCTTGTTTTATTCATAAAAAAAAAAAAAAAGAGAGAAAGAAGAAGAAATACTTGTAAAGCATGTTTCTGTATATATCATTATAAAATACTACTGTGGAATTTGAAAACAGTTTGAATTGACCGATACCATTTTTCCTCCATTATAGGAACATCATAAAAGATCAATTCCAAAAGATACTTGGAACCTTTTGTTAGACTTCGGAAATATGATTGCAGATGATATGTCCAACTATGATGAAGAAGGTAAGCAGTACTTGAATATCTGCAAATACTGGTACATTTTGGTAAATATTGCCACATTTACACTGGTAAATATTGCCATAAATAAACAATGGAAAATGCTGCTACTGTCTGTCTTAATTTGTTTACCTTTTACCTTTAGAGGTTTAGCTGCAAATATAGTGTCATACTGCTAAAACAGTAATTATAAGGTTAACTAGTTTGCTGTAATATGTAAATAGAAGTAAAAATACTGTCATACTATGATATAGCACATGCTATTTGAACCTGTTACATTACAAGAGTCTCAGTGAAACTGTATTTTTTTTGTACAGAAGTACTGCTTACTGCAAGGAAATACATCATTTTTCTACTTGTGAGAATGTCTACACGAGCACTTTTTTTGCTTACCTAAAAGCAATTTACCCTCTGTTACTAATCCTGCAAATCCTGTTTTGGAATGATTGTAGATAAATTCCCCCTAAATGGTGAACAACCCTAATAGGAATGCCATGGGTTTGCTATCAGCTAATGTTTATAAACTTTGTAGTGTGGATTGTGCTCTAAATACATTTTCTTCTTACTAAGAACTGTTGCTGCAAGAAGACATTCAAACGTTTAATTATTTGGGTGCTGTTTTTTTCAAATGTTTATGGTGTCATGCATGTTAAAGCCAGGCTGGGCCAGAAATGTCCAAGTGAGCTTCTGATCCTTTGTATTTAGAGACTACACCGGTTTGTTGCTAATGATGAGACATTAATTTCTGAATTGCTTGATTTCTCTTTAGGAGCGTGGCCTGTTCTTATTGATGATTTTGTGGAATATGCACGACCAGTAGTCACAGGAGGAAAGCGTAAAACTTCCTAACCCCAGACCTGTCAATATGGACTAAACGTGCACTCTGAACTGTGTTAGATAATGAAGATTTGTTGACTGGTAACTGTGCACGTTGTTGCTGGTTTCAGTGGTCTTGGTGACGTTCTACAGACAAAATTGAAATTCTTCCTTTCTGCCTAAAAGAAAATGGTGGCTGACGTGTGGACACTTGAAGAACAAACCCAGAAGATAGTCCAGGCTGTTTGTAGGCTATTGGCTTCAATTATTGTACTGGTTGTATCATATAGGATGTAGATTTTGCATGATTTTATACTTTGGAGAAGTTTAACTAGAGGCCATTTTATTACAGTTTTGACAGCACAGCATGCAATTCAGTTCATGATCCGAAGTGAACACCAGCAGTTCAATAAATAAAACTGTATTATATTGTACTTATATTTAAAGCAGCATTTGTGGTATATAAATTAAATCCCTATATAAAATTTATGCAGTATGTTGTATTTTTATAAAAGTTCCATAGATCTGTCCTAATAATGAATTGTAACATAAAGTTAAAAAAATGCTTATGCTTTTTTTTTTACTTGTTGCCAAAATCTTAAATTTATATTTTGAAGTCCTAGATGTATAGATTTTATCCATCCAGCCTGTTTTGTTTTTTTTTCCCAGTAAGATCAACTTCCTCGTTACTCTTCTTCAATTGCTTGGACGTGTAACAGTAGCGTTGCTGAGGAAGGGCTGCTGCTCTGTGCATATTGCAACTCCAGCTTTTTTTATTAACCATTTTAAAGTAGACATTAAAAAACCAAAGATGCTTTTATAATTCATATTTGATTATCATAATTCAGTTGGTCTTCAATTATGTGTTTTATTTATTTTGGATAACTAAGTGGTGGAATACAACTTTATTTGTAGACTGAAACATATCATAAATTCTAGCTAAATGCAACATAGTTTTAACTGCAATTCTGGTCAGGTGTCGCAGAAAATAAACATGAATAAGCCCAAAGGCTTAACTAATTGGCTTCCACTTTGGAGAATGAGTTAGGAGTAAGGAGACTTTACATTACTGACGATAAGTATTCATGCCTCTGGATGTATTGTGTATTCAGTAACATTTATTAAAGGGCGGGGGAATAAATTATTGCAGTACAATTGATGTCAAGGCTAGTGGTATTGGACCAAGTTTCACCAGGTGTGAATTAGTTCAGTCATTTGTTTCCCCCCTTCTGCCAGCTACCAATTATAAAATGTAGAGGTCAGGCTTCTCTCTCTCAACAGTGTCTTCCAATGCCTAAGCACAACAAGGTTTTACTACAAACTGTTCAACATGTCTTCACACAGGGCTCTTTTGAAACGCTACCTCATCAAAATGAGTTTGTCATAGCCACTGTAAAAGTTTGTTAAAGAGTTGCTAAAGAATATGTACAGCTATGGTCAATATATTTTCTGTAATCAGAGCTGAATAGATGCAGGAATTTGGGAGAAAAGAGTGCATTTAACTATGTAATTTATATTTCTTTGGATCACCTGAGATCATATAAGTACTGCATGACTGCATACTATTTTATTTTGTAGTTGTGAAGGTATAAAAGCTTACAATATTCTCTTAAGCTCTAATATTTAGAGTTCTGTATAAGCAGTCAGTGTTCATTTATGTCAGCACAGCCTACAAGAACAAATGTACGTGCTGCGTACAGAAAGATGAGCTCCACTCTTCTGCTTGAGAGGATTTCAGTTGTGCATGATGTTTAAAAAGCAGAATTAGGACAAGTTTGAACGAATTAGCAAATTTTCTGTTGATAAGAACATAGCAGGCAAGTTACAGATGTCCCATGGGTGATTTATTAGCAGTATTTATACCCGAAGCGGTAATTGTCGATGTTAGGTCTTGCACGGCAGCCACTAGGTGTCAGAGTCTCAGTCTTCAGCGGCCTCCCTCTTCTGTGTAGAGTGAGGGAGTAATATTCAGCTGAATTATTACTTTCTGACTACACCTTTTTTTGAGGTATTCTACAGAAGTCAACGGAGGTTTAAAGATAGCATTACGCTCTTTCTAATGCATTTGGTTTACTTACTCTTCCTTCCCAAAACAGGCTATTTCTGTATCTGTCCTGTTGGCTTTGGAGAATGTGTAACATCTCATAACATCAGTGCATTTATCCAGCCAAAAGCAGTGGAGTGCTTGTTAATTAACACAATTGCCACCTAAAATATATAGCTATAATATAACTGACCAGAAGTAGTTTAATCTATTGGTATGTAGTGCAACTGAATAGTTTCATCGTGCTAGAGCTTGTGAAACATTTGCTCGTACTGAGACCTCCCTCAAATCAACCTGAAGAACCTTTTGCCTTTGAAAATAAATAGAGCATAAAAAACACATGTGAGTTGAGGTTTGTAGCCTTGTTAATCTGAGGAAGAAGGAAGGTGCTTAGAATAGTATTCAGTATTTCTGTACAAACACACTTACTCTCTTAAGCCTCGTTCCTCTGGGGATCCTTCAAGGAAGACACCTACCAACAGAGGAAGACTGGACAAAATATTCTCAAGATAGGAGCTGTGCCTTCGCAGCCAGCTTCCTGACTGTAATGCACTTTTTCCTCTTGGTCTTCCTAGTCTTCTGCCCATTTGAAGCCAAGTATGCATTTTACATTCCCATAAGTAATAGCACGGAGTTACACCTTCACGCTCGAACAATCATTGAAATAAATTCAAATAAGCTGCTTCCAGATGATGTGCTCCTTTTGTATTTTGATAATTTGCTACTGCTCACTGTTCTCCTTTACGGGGCACTCTGACTTACTTTTTTAGGTAAACTGGTACAGTGGTAACACCTAGGCTGATCCATTTATAATCATAAATGGTACAGATGTCTTCACGTTGTTCAGTGCATACAGTATTACTTCCTAGATAAGCTGTATGTATTTTTAAACTTGGTGCCAAGTTGTTTGGTTTTACATCCTGGAGTGTTTGAAACTGAGCCATAGGAATTGTACTTGCCAATTCTAAATTTAAATGTAACTTATCATGTATGTCATGCCAAGGAGAGCAAACCTGCGGGCATCTGCTCATTCAGTGCACCTGAGAGATTTGCTGCTGAGTAAGCTGTACGTGTGTAAATTTTGTGGCAATGGAAAAAGGAATAAATGGACTGTCAACATAAAGGACTGAAGTCAGCCATGTGAGATGTCTGTATGGTTTTTGTCAGCTTTCTGCGTTGGAAGCCTTGCAAAGGCTGATGGGCTGGGTGGTTTTGTTGTTGTTGTTGTTTTCTGGTTAATTTAATAAATTCTTGCATTATTATTCCATCAGTCAGAAGAGGGCAAGGATGTACTCAGGACTTTTTAGCAGCTATAATAAATGTCTGATTTGCTCAGATGTGCCATCTTTAGGCTTTTAAGAAGCTTGCTGTATTTAACTTCAGTGCTGCATCCCCTCCTTATAGCTTCTAGTGATCAAACTCTCTGCGATTTGAGTTATTAGTTTGTAAGGGTGTTAGGGTGTAATTGTAAGGAAAGCCTTGCACAGTCCTAGGCTCTGAACTCTGTAGGAGGAGCAGCATGCTCAGAACTCTATGCAAAAACCTTCAGAGGTATCTATTCAACTGAACTTAATTCTTTTCTGACAGTTGAAATCAAAATAGTTGTCCTGTGTGCTCTCCCAGCTGGCATCCTTCTCCATCCTCAGTCATCCTACGCTCAGCCAGCCTGGTAGTTCAGGTGGCTCCCATCCCAAGCGAGCACAAGAGGACTCAAATATCCCAGTGGGTGAGCGGGCCCAGCAGTGGAACTACTTGTCCTTGTCCCGAAAGCAGGTTGTTTCCCCAACCGCTGGCTGCTTTGGTGTCACACGAGTCCGCCTGCCTTCTCCTATAACAGCGAAACTGCTGATACTGATACCTGAACCCGTGGCAAGCTCTTTTCCTTTCAAGTGTCAGCACCAGTAGCTTCCCTCAGCTGATGCCAACAGGCACCTGGCACGCCAAAAGGCACAGCCCTTCTGAAAGGGGAAAAGTGTAATATTTTACAACCGTGAGAGCTTTTTTAAAGCTTTCCACTATATACAGTATGCTGGGTAGAATTAGGTGAGGATAACACACCTCTAAAACAGGCTGCTTCTTGGTATAAACTGTTAATGGAGAGGTCTGCAACTGCAGCTGCCTCTTCAATCACATACAGAAAGTTCCATGTTTCAGACAAGTGGGTACAATGTGCACCTCTTCATGGGAAAAACCTGGGGAAGCTTAAACACATTCAAATTTTGGTTGAGAATAATTATTGGGATACTTCCTCTGATTGGTGCCTATACTTGACAAATTCCCATGTGTTTTTTTCTTGTGCCTCCTTTACAAGCAGCAAAACATGCTATTTCTCATTAGGGAAACCCTATAGGCTTCCTGTCATGACATAGGCTTTCTGTCAACAGGGTAAAGAAGAATTCCATGCTGTGGTGTTAAAGGAATATTTTTCCTTTAAGGCAGTGGTGTAAAGTGGTACAAAAATGATTCTTCCCCTCTATTAAGGAATTGAGTAAAAACAGTCTGATTTTTTTTCTGGATTGCAATTTAACCTGTTCTATAATTAGTATCATCACTAAAGGAACAATCCTGTGGCCAAAGTGAAGCCCTTCACTTCAGCAGTTGCAAAGATACAGCTCTGACAGAAATCGGATACCCATCTGGTACCAACCCTACTTTTCTAGGATAGGGCTCTGCGTCCCTTGAATGGGTGAACTTGGGATCAAGAGCATTTGTCTGCTGAGTGTTTTGCAATGGCAAGAGCATCACTCACTCACTGACAGATGAAGTACTTGGGGTGTAGTTGTCTTCTTTTAACTTAAAATGCTGAAGGGCTTGTTTTGACAGAGCAGTCTCAGCCCATGCTCCCTTCACCAGTTCATTTATTCATAAAAGACAACAGTGCCTGTATAGCCCAGGAGCCCTCTCATGGGTAGTGGAGATCATGGATTCGCATCCCCTCAGGTGGAGGAGGCAGGTGGAGCCACATTTGCTGTAGGCATGCTTTCATGTTCTCATACAGGGTTTCAAATGCAGTTGAGCTGAAACAACAGCATGCTGAAACACCAACATGAAGAAGTCTTTTCTCTGTCCTGCGTTCCCATTCCTTTTTTCTGGATTCTCCCCATCTGAAGGCAGTCATATGTACATTAACGAGAGGACGCCAAAGCTGGTTCTTTTGTCTGATTTAAAGTTTACCTAATACTTTTTTTGCCAGCTCTACTGAGATATTTTTCCTGCTGTGACTATAGGAATGAATACTTACGTGAATGAATACTTAGTAATGGAGTTATTGTATTTTGGCTGTGTTGAAGATATGCAAGTATGGTATTTTACAAAAATTGTCTCCTCTGGGGGAAGTAGGTATGTCAGATACTGGTGTGCCTAACTTACCTCTGCCCAGAAAGCTCATGGTGACTGAAAGTACTACATGAAAAGATCACGCACAATTAACAAATTAAGTGAAAGCTAAATTCTTTGTTGCATATTTTGTTGCATATTCTGTTTTGCGGAGTTGAAAAATAGACCTTCACTGAAATCTTCTCTGGGTTTTTATTATAGCCTCGTTTCTAAAGCCGAAGATTTTATTCCTAATTTGGGCTGTGTTACAAGCAGCCAAGCGTGCGTGCAACAGGCTAAAGTCCACGGGAGGCAAAAGGGCAGTGCAACTGCCAGCCACATTCACAAGGAAGAGATAAATGGAAAACTAAGAATAGCTTTGCCCATTTTCAGGAAGGAACCTTCCATCTGATGAGGCCTTTACTAGCTCTCTCCTCCGTGCTTCAGCAGGTGATTTCTCCTGTCCTTGCTTTGCAAGTTCAGCTTCTTACATGCTTCCAAATTGTAATGCTCTGCGGGAATAGGGGAGAGGTGGGTGCTGCAGGAGGGTGCATGGGCCTGCATCATCAACAGAGACGTCAGCATCTGTACCTCTGCCTGGTGTGGCTTTTGTAAACTGCCTTGGCCTTAGTCTGCCATTTTGAGTGTTCACTATCAGACTCACTGAACCTGAGGTAACTCTGATAGTGCAGGGGTGGCTCTAAGATTACCTCTACCTTGCTTAAATGCCCCAGTTGTGGGAGGTGGTATCTGTTCCCGCAGCCATACAGGTCAGAAGGGCTGGCATCCTCATCCTCCCTGGTCCTGGTGAGCTGTCTCTAGACCAGGCTGGCCATGGCGCCACTACAGAATGTTTGGCCTTGCATCACTCCTGGTCTCTATATAGTGCCCCTGGTATCCTGAGCCATAATTGCCCCTTTTTTTGTGCTTTTTCAGTTCAGAGTTGTTACTTCCTAGCAATGAAGACACACTCTCAGTGCCCTCTTCTTAATACTCAGCACTTGTGTTACCAAGTCCTAATCTTTAAAAGAAGTGTGCACTAATAGAGGCTACTTTCACCACTATGGCATCTTATTTTTTGCAATTTAGAATAGGGATGGCAATGCCTATCTGTGTTCTGAAACTGCGCTAAGGTTTCTTGTGAAGTACTGTGATATTTCTACACACATCAATAGCTCAGCCCACAAGTGACTGTTTGCTCTTCTGAGTGATAGGAGGATGCATCCTTTACACTGCTTTTCCATCTAAATACCAATCAGTATTGCTTTCTGAAAAAAGTAAAAAAAAAAAGAACAAAAATCTTTCACCCAGGTATCCTTTATCAAAATTACAGTCAAGCCAGGCAAAGCTTTCTGGTTAGTAGTATTTTGTGAATCTTTGGGACAGCATGGATGGTGACTCAGAACCATCATCTGAGTCAGTCTCAGCAGATCCCTTCAAGGAAGACGTTTTACGTACCCAAAGGTGTGTTTGTGGGCAAAGTATATTTAAAAGGCTGCCAGAATATAGAGCTTCTTCTTGCACTGCGTGGCAGAAGTACAGAAGGAAAAAAAACCAAAACCTGCAGTAACAGAACAAAACACGTAATTGCAGAAGTATCAAGTTTGAAAGGATGGTATTAATAAAGCTCATTTTTTACCAAGTGAGATTTCTTTATACATGCTTTCTTAGACTTACATGATGCCATTTAAAAACATCTTTTAAAATAGTTTCCTTCCAGAGTCCAAATGTGGTCTGCACCTGAGCTTGGTCTTAGGAAAAAGTCACTCTTTGCCAGGGAGTAAGAGGCATGGAATTGAAGCTGTTGTTTTGCTTAGTGTTTATCCAGGGGTGCAATGAATTAGCAAAACATTCCTGTCGTAGATGGAACAGAGCAAGAAAGCTGTTGACAAAGTATCACCATAGAGCATAATTAGAAAGAGGAGAAGCTGTCTGCATTGACCAGATCTCTTACCGCCTCACCCCTCATTCTAGTCTTTACAGAGTTTGGAAACTCCCTTTATCAAAGGCTTTCTGTCTGACTGGTCCCTGAAGGGGAGGCTGACTCCAGCGTATCAGAAAAAAGGCAGGAAAATATATTAATTTGCAAGTTATTAAATAAATAAACACCCTAGTGGAGACATCTGTTTTTCTAGGTGTAGAGTTACTTACACTGGGTAGGGCTAAGGATTTCCTGGCTTGCTTTACACTGGGTTGCAGAATCGAGGCTTTTGCCCTTCGCTTTGCAGGTCCACTCTTGTGGTTTCATTGAACAAAGCCCCTGCAAAATCCCTGGGTTATGAAATATTTCCTCTCCGTCAGGTTCCGGACAAGTGATGGCATCTGCAGAGCCAGAAAAGGAAGTCCTTGCCTTATAGAGAGTGCTCTCGGTGTGACACAATGGCTGATATAAAGTGTCAGGGGAGCTGAGGCAAAGGCAAAGGAACAAAGGAAGATCAAGATTCGGTGGCTGCCTCGGACAAAAGGAAAGCAGAAAGTGTCTCAGGGATGGATAAATTTAAGGCTGCGCTTGTGCTGGCTGGGGTAGGGGATGCTCTCGGTTATCGCAATTTCTCCCGAGAGAACAATGCCTTAGGTGCAAAAATCCAGCAGGAGCTGAAGGAAATTGGAGGGCTGGAGAACCTGGTGCTCTCTCCCGACAAGTGGCCAGTAAGCGACAACACGCTCATGCACATGGCTACGGCGGAGGCTGTCATCACAGGTAGGTACGGCGGGACTAGCGAGCGCAGGCTGGGAAGGAACAAAACTGCCGAGCTGCTGTGCTTCTTAGAATAAGGCTGAGTGCTGGGCACATCACGAGAAAGTGTGTCAGAAATGCTGCTTACGTGAATCAAAATGTGCATTAGCTTGTCTCCTCCATAAGCATAATCTTCCGGCCCTTGCACAAACCGGGGAGTTTTGATTTCTTGAACATGGAAGGGCTCTCCCTTTATTTTCCCTAGGTTTACACAGTTGGTTAAAGCTTAAAGACTAAAATACCGCATGTCCAGCATAACAAAAATAATTGCTAAGTAGATTATCTGCATGTTGGGTTGCATCAGGGAATAATATAGCCACTAGAAATTCTTCTGTAAAAGATAAGAGCTTTTCTAAGTACATTTTTAACATGTTTATGTTCAGAACTGCAGGTGAGAGTAGGGTCACCTTAGTACCTCTTTCAGGCTAAAATCATTAGTACTGTGTTCTCCTGACTCTCTCTCAGGCAAAGGGTTGCACCTGCAAGGCCAGAAACAGAACAATTTTCTATCTAAGGAGAGCTCTGTGTCTTTAGTCCAAAAACTATTCTAACATACTGTTTACAACAGAGTCTATCAGTGTTAATGGAATTATTAACGTATGTCTTCTAAAACTACAACAGTTCGAGAGACAACATTTCAGTTTTCTTAAGGTAGGAATATTCTTTTGTAAGATGTGATGATATTTATATTGACACGCTACCCGTTGGGCTAGAGCCTTCTGAGACTGTCAAGATCATCATCAAAAGTATACCAGTAGACAGTGACCATTCAGCAACATTTTGATTCTTCAGAACAAATTGGATTTTTTTAATCTTTATAAAAACATTCCTGATTTTTCTCAACACGTGTAACGCTGGATAACTAACAGTAGCAGAAGCTCATAATGGAGCTTCATATCAATGAAATTTCCTTTGTGCTTCTCTCTCACCGGTTTATCTGCCTGCTTCCAATCTGCTCTAAATTTAGTGCACAGAGATCAGTTGAAGAGTGTGTTGGACACTTCATGCATGGCTATTAGCTAACCAATGGTTTAAGGGGTAGCTAATACACTAAAGATAAGGGCAAGATGTCAGCCTATCAAGAAAAAAGATGACTGACATATTTCTGAATATAGGCTATGATTAAATACGTATTGTATGTTTCTTGTTTATTGAACTCTCTAAAACCAAAGCTTCTGGCCAATCAAGCCAGATAGACTAACAGTAAAACAATAAATCTTATTTCTTAAATATAGCAGGAGCACTGTGGTTCTAAAAAAAAGTCTTAGCTATAACTTCCATCAGCTGTGTTTATCCTACACTCTCATTTCTTTGGCCTGATCAGACAAGCTTTTTAAAAAGGTGCTTTTATGGGCTGGTGAGAAAGTGACAAGATGATGTGGGGAACTTTAGTAAGAAATCTTTATTTTGTAGTAACATTGGGAAAAGCGAGTCCTTCTCTTTTCTACCCACAAGAGAAATAGAACCACTCCTGTCCACAGCAGTTCTTCTCCTGGCAAGGGGAACACCAAAAAGCCACTGGGCTTGGTCATGGCCCTGCCCAACTACACAATGACACAAGTCAACAAAGCGAAGCTAAAGGTGAACGTGGGTCTGTGAGGCTGAAGACAGCCCCAGGGTCCTGCCATCCTCATGTGACAGGGAGCCCTCACTGATGGTGTCTGAGACTTTAAAGAATATATGAAGACTCTTTTCAGTGGTGCCAAGAGACAGGACAGGGGGCAACAGGCACAAGCTAGTATACAGGAAATTCCATCTTGACATGAGGAAAAACTTCTTTACTTTGAGGGTGACCAAGCAATGGAACAGCCTTCAGAGAGTTTGTGGAGTCTCCTCTGGAGATCTTCAATACCTTCTTGGATGCATTCCTGTCCATCCTGTTCTAGGTGAACCTGCTTTGGCGGGGGGTGTGGACCAAGATGATCTCCAAAGGTCGCTTCCAACTCCTACCATTCTGTGATTCTGTGGTACTGGGTGCCTGGAACATCACCAGCCAGCAAAAA
>VXBJ01004143.1:596794-650858 GCA_013400055.1 Nycticryphes semicollaris
AAAACCCAAAGCGGGAAGTGGGAATAAGCAATAAAAACATTCCTGTCTGTCACTGCCTTGCTCCTCACATGTCCCATTCCCCTGGATGGCTGCCTGCTGGCCACAGGTAGCATCCCCTGGGTGAATATCTTAAGTATATGTGGGATGCTTGCAGGTTGGGATGGACACGTGCAGGGCTCACCGTGAAGTCCCATCACTGGGGCGCTGTCCCCCTGGGGGCTCCCAGCCTAAGGCTGCAGGAGCAGCCAAGCGTGAGGTGGAGGTTTGTGTTAAGGATGAAGGCAGTTCTCACCCAGGGAGGTGATTTTGGCCAGTGCTTCACCAGCTGCACAGGGGATATCCCAGGAGGACCACAACCAGGAGGACCATGACCAGAAGCAGCAGGGGCTGCTGGCTCTGCAGCAGACTGAGCTGGTGCTCCTCAAATTCACCACATGCACAGTCTGAAAGTTTGATCCCACAATGAAGGATGAGACATTGACCTCCAGTAGGAATCTGTCGCATAAGGATGGAACAAAAACAGTATCATCAAAAGCCTGGGAGCTACCCCTGCTACAAGGAGAGCCTTTTCTTCTCTAATGTAATGCAGGACCCATGGCAGGCTCAGGCAACCCGGAGGTGCTAGATGGCAGGGACAAGGGACAAGCCTCTGAGGACAAGGCTTCTGCAGAAGCTGCTGGGTGGTAAATCCTGCTCCTGGCTCCCATCCAGATAAACTGACACTTGATTCCTAAATCTGGAAAGAGTCAGTAGCTTGAAAGTATCTTGTTCCTCTGGGATTGTATATGGGATGGCTAGCATAATGGATAGGGTATTTTTTTATGTGAAAGAACGGGAATCTTGGTTTTACATTGCATCTTCTTTATTCACCTGTCTGCATAACTGATCCATTCAAGTGGCTCTGATTTATGGGGCTCCAAACTTTCTCTTAAATTAAACGTCTTGTGCGGGGGTCAAGAAATCACCTTTTTTGATAAAATAAGGTTATTTTTAGAAGAACTTCCCCTCCTGTGTCATTCAATCCGTGCGTCAAACCAAGTATTAAATGGGGTTTCTCTGAATACACAGAAAAGTTATGAATGGACAAAACCTGACAGCCTCCTCAGTTCCCACTGCTTACACAATTCTAATAGACACCAGTGGAAGCTTTTCCTCAGCAAGAGCTGAGGGCAGGGCTCCTCAAGACCAGCAACACAAAGCAGCAGCCGAGAGAAGCATCTACATATGTTTAACATGTAGAGGTTTCCTCTTTTGGCAAGGTTATGGCCTTGGTAAAAATATTCTGTACGCAGACATTGTTAGTGAACTTATTCCAGAAAAAAAATTATCTGCTGGCAATACTATGGACTGTAGGTATTTACTACTCTTGCTCCTTATAATAATTTTTATAAAAGTTCACTGTTCTGGTTACTGTACTGACACAAGACATAGGGATGCCTGCATGAAAGATTTATAAATTTTAGACAGAATAAATATAAAATACAAAATAAAAAATAACGTCACTGCTTTGCTTTTGTGCTTCATCATACATACCTTTTTAAAATAATTCAGTAGTAACTTAAAAAAATGGGCTTTCATTTTTAAATTGTATTCGTGTCTGCAAATGATGGCAAAGCCAGGCACACACAGCTAACTAGCTGGCTTCACACATACTCCCAGTCCCCACGGTGGCAACACACTCACCTTACAGTTAGACACCTCTGTAAATACTTCACAGCATGGAGCCCAAACAAAGCCCCTGAGCAGCTACTGTTGATGAACAGAACACGTCATCTTTCTGATTAAAGGAATTAAGAGGGGAAAGGAAAGCAGGAAAAGATGATAACAGAGAAATGAGACTGTTCTCCCTCGAGCCCACTCTCGTGGTGTGTCAAAATGTGTTGACAGTGGCACCAGAAACACGAGCCGGTGTATTGGAAATGGAAATAGGAACAATTCTTAAACGCTTAGTGAGCTTGTTTGTTTGGTTTTAGTGCTCTCTTGCTCTTTTGCCTTCACATGGCAACCTTTTCTTCCCTCCTCTGAGCAGATTACTGGTGTTTAGAAGACCTGTACCGGGAGCTGGTAAAACGCTATGTGGATGCTATCGACAAGCTCTCGGGGAGGCGGCCAGACCCTGCTACCATTGAAGGCTGCAGGGAATTAAAGCCAGACAACTACCTTCTTGCTTGGCACACACCATTCAATGAAAAAGGTACGGTACCGCTTTCCATTTTTAGATCCTGGCTGAAATAATGCATGCTTTCAGTGTTTGTGGCTGTATGGAAATTGTTTCCTTTTTCCCCCGACATCAAAGGCTACTACCCCCAAAACATTTCCATGTTTGCCTGAGGATGGCAAGAGATCTGCCAGGAATTCCTTCTGTAGGGCACTATGTCCTCTCGTAAATGAACCCTTCCCTCTTTAACATCTATTTAAAGAGACTTTGTTCTTGGCTCTGGGCCTCTGGGTGTAGATCTTTGTCCTTGAGTTTAATGGTTATTTTAAGAAATATTTTCTGCCATGTTCCATTTAAATGTTTGTAGTCTTGAATCTTTTCAGTGATGACAGATTTGAAACAAAGAGCTGAGCCTGTGAAATACTCTATACACTAATGTATTCACTGGAGGGAAAACAGGGAGTTGCCTCCAGATGGAAGCCCTGCTAACACCTATGACTGTTTTACTGATAATTCCTAACATGAGCCCTGTTTCTCTACCCATGGCCCTCTCTTTCTTTCTCTTAATGATAATTCCATTTTATGATTAACTGAATTTCTACTTCAAGGTAAGTAACACACATACAGCTAGGTGCACACACGTATGCGTATACACACACAATGCAATTAATCTTGAAAGACAGCGGAGACACCACACCGTCAGCGGAGGAGGAGGAGGTGGAGGTACACCTGAGCACCCACAAGAGGATGGCAGCTCACACAGGCGTTGTGCTGTGTCGGTGTGATGCTCCGCCACTGCAGTACGTACTGGCAACATTCACCAGCATTGCGTACTGATGCAATGCCGTGGCAAAGACCGGGTGGCACAATGCCATAGCTATTTCTGTGTCTCTGCAGTCAGTTTTCTCTGACACAAAAAGCATCCCTCACTCGGCCCGCGCTTCTCACAACAGCTGCTGGGAGGGAAAAGAGTCCCCTCCCCATTTATTCAGCTCATCCTTCTATTAGATCTGAGAGTGACCCCTTGGCAGTTGCCATATGTTTTCAGATACACAGTGAGGAAAATTTGGTCAAAACAATTTCTATAGCTGACGGTAGCCCTGAGCAGCTCTCAACTCCTCCAGCAGTGGATCACGGCTGTTCTTCAGTCTGTTGCTGTGTTGGAGCCACGTCCCTTCTTTTAGCCTTCCTCCTCCCCAGCTTTCCATGATGAACAACTTGCTCTTACGATACTCTGGGCTAGAATGATCTAAAATTAATTCTTCCCTTGAGACCTGGCAGCTAAAACCTTCCTTCTCCATCTGACAAATATAATCCTGAACATCTCAACAAGACTTTTTTTCACCAGGAGAGCAAAAGAGCCAGTGACCTGAGGTGGAGGTGTTCAGCTTACCATGGGACCTGACGCTGCTATGGACATAATTAACTTTTTAATTGAATTTTCACAAATTTCTTCTCAAGGCAAAAACATTCCAAGGACATTGAATGCCTAGCAGTCAGGTGATATCTTCAATGGACTGGAACCATAATGCTGTTTTCCTGTGGTCATTTTATCTTATCTTACTTCTGGCAAGAATTCATGTGCTAGTTTCCATGGACCAGTGAAATCATAGTGTAGGTAATTTTGCATTGCTTATATGAAGCTCCTCACTCAGATTCATGTGGGTATGGTCAGCACACTGTGTGTCTCTTTGCCACCTTATGTCATGCTCATTGCCACACTCATTGCCACACTCATTGCAGAGGTACCCAAATTATGTCAAAGGCTGGTGAGATTCCTGTGACCACCAGAAGACCTTCCCAAGGCTCTCTAGCACCTTCCATTTTAAAAGCTTGTTTCCAATTTATGACACTGACAAGCTCAAGGCTGAAATTTTCACTGTTGAGTTTTTGCTGCTGTTTATCTGTCAGCATTTGTTTAAGATTTTGATACAGATGAGTCCATTGGCTCTGGAACGTGATAAAAATGTTTTGTTCCATTGCTAAAAACTCAAACTGTTCAGAATAGACATCTCTGACATAAGGTAGTACCCCTTGAGCTGGAGATGTACCTTTGGAGCCATGGCAAAAAAACAGCCAGATGGCAATTTGGCTCTACCTGTATTGTGTGCATTTCAGGCTGAGGCTGTAGCATCCAAACCTGTCTTTATTTGCAACTACTGGGGCAGCTGTGGGGTTTCCTAGTAGCACTTGAGAACAGTGCCTTTTTGCTGGTGTCATTGTTAGGGGAGCATGAAGGCAAAGTATGAGTTAAACACAGGAAGCTGGGGAGCAAAAATGAAGGATAAGCCACAGAATAATAAGACATAAAAGGCCCAGGCTCTAAGTCATCGTGCAGGTCTGTAAGACACATCCTCTTCAGGGTTTAGCAACCGTTAAGCTGATCTTTATTATTCTACAGATACAGAGTGAATAAAAGGACACAAAGGTATTACAGACTAAAAGAGAACATCATGCATGAATGAAAATTGTGTAATAAGAAAGTGTTGACACAGCTTTTGTGAAAAAGAAGTCACACCTCAGAAATCTATTAGAAAGCTCACGAAATACGCAAGAAAGAGGAGGGAAAAGGGGGCATGAGGGTGGTCTATTAGGCTTTCCCAAAGACACTCAACAACATCCTTAATCTCAGGTAGTAAGCAATGAGGCACTAAGTTGCTACAGGACGACGAAAAGGTTCTCCTGAGGATAGACAACCAGTTAAAAGACAGTAAATAAAGAGCAAGAGATAGCTGTCTGTCTTCTCCCTAGAGAAGGAGGTACGTGTCTCAGACCTCTGTTGTTCAACATGTCCACAAACTATCTGGAAATGCAAATGTATAGTGAGTCAACAAAGACAAAGGTAATATGACACAGAATTGTGGAAGGGTTGTGGAAGAGTTGCTACTGTTGCACGGTAGCAGACCCAAACAATGCAGATAAATGAAAAGTTGTATGTGGGGGAGCAGGGAGGATGGAATGGGCAGCAACATGGAGAAAACTTACTGTCTCCTACAGCACAGGAAATAGGGACTTCAAATGAAAATGGCAGATCATGTGTTCAAAGCAACCAAAGGGAAGGACTTCTTCACACAACAGCTAATTAAACTGCACAACTACTTTCCAATGCCGATTTGCAGATACTACAGTTCACATGACTTCAAAAAAAAAAAAGCTGGGCAAATTCACCCAAGGGAAATCCTTCAAGGCAAATAACCAGCTGCCTCTTGGATCAGAGAGACAAATTGTGAGCAGTTTAATTAGTACTTTTATTTTACTCTTTCTGAAGTATCCTCTCCATTGACCAGACACCATAAGTTGGGTAGACCTTTGGTCTGATTGTGGAGAAGAGTCCTTATGTTTCACACATTCCACCTGTTGCTTGGACTATTCTTGCTATCGCTTACTTCATTGATTCAAATGGTAGATACCGAGACATGGGAGGTAATAGCTGCTAATCACCTGAAGCCCTATCTAGGCTTAATGTTACTCCATGTGATGGATTTTTTTGTTATGAAGTTTGCTTGTCTAATTCTGCAGAATGTTTTCATGTAACTTCATAGACTGGAGGAAAAATGAAGTTGCGAAGTTAAGCTTCTTGAGACCAGCAGATTGCTGTTGTCCATTCTCCACTTTGGATATACTAACAGATGTTATTCAGTTAGCAGCCAAGTGAAAGTGTAGCACAACAGCCTTCCCTCTTGCATAACCAGCATGAATCGTGTCCTTTGGAGGAACCAGAATTGCATGATGACGAAGACTCTCATCATCTGCTGCTCTACGGCAGCGGATGGTTTGATGAAGAGTTTGGTCTTGCAAGCAGAAGATACGTTCTCCCAGTTAAGCTGACTGGTCTCTGGGAGACTGGATTTATTTCCTGACTTTTTCTTCTTGTTTCTATGTGATTTTTGGGACAGGCAGACAATTTTATCTTCTCCTGGCTCCTAAATAACGAGGCACTACAGATGCAGTTTATGTGAGGTACAGAAGCAAATGCACCATTTGCAGAACAAATATCCAGCCTTTTTGTGAGGAGCAGTGGCCAAAGGTGTTCTGGATAGGGCCCCTTTCACTGCTATCAGAAAAGCTAGCAAGGCATGAGGAAGCAAACTCTGAGCTTCCAGGGAATAAAATGGTATTTTGCAAAGCCTTTCATGTCAAATTTACCAGGGGTCTGGCCTTTTTTGGAAGAGTTATTGCATGCAAAATCTACCCATTAGACTCTGAAAGGGAAAGGAAGGAACATTTTCAGCTAACCTAATTAGATCACCTAACCAGGGTGGTCACTCAGGATAACGGCTCTTCAGGGAGAAGAGCTCTTCTCTTGAATTTTAGATCTGAGTTGGTCTGTATTGCACCTAAACATGCCAATAGGGGCCTGATGTTAGTTTGGCTCAGGCTTCAGCCTGGCTTGAAGTAAATCTTCCTGCCATTTCCTCTGCCACACTTTGATCACACTCATGATCTTCGAACACCCAACCTGGATCCATTTGGGAACAGCAAGCAGTGCTCCAAGAGAGCCTCAGGGGCTCTGCACCCACAGTGGGCACAGCCAGGGGAACAGCTGAGGGCTCTTCTCAAGATAGGTGTCTAAAAGACCCGACCGTGGCTCCTTGCATCTGCTACTTCAATGAACTCTGGCCAATTAATTACTCCTACTATGCCACCATACCGGCTAATGGGGATACGGCCTTTCTCCATGCTGCCTGTCTAGGAAAACTGGGGAGAATATGCTCCTAATGCAGGTTCCACAGAGGCTAAAATTAGGTGGCATAAATATGTCCCTTATCTTCCAGGGGCCAAGTAGAGAAATGTTGATTGCTCTCAGCTATACTCAAGGTCACTGGGACATGTGATTGAGCAAAGACAGTGCTGAAAAATGCCAACTACTTTAAAAAATCGAACCTTATTCATCTCAGGATGGGTGCCTGTAATGAGTTAATGCTTTTTTGGGCACTGGCTTACCAGCTGCAAAGGGGAGATAATCACCTCACTGGTGCTTTGTGAAGATAAGCTCATTAAAACTTCTGTGGGATCCAGATATTACTGTGATAAGTACTGCAGAGAAACTCATTAGTAAATTTAACTCTCCATTCATTGAAGTGTTTCAAAGTTGAACACCTGGGTTCACACACCCAGTGCTGAGGATTAAAGGAAATACTGAATTAGCTATTCAATAAATAAACTCCATGCTGCAAGAGGCAGACATTCCCAAGACCAAGCACAGTAAGTGCAGGCTGTTCTATAATGAGTGTGCACACAAGCACCGACTCCAGGCCACACAGGAAACCTCTGTTCTGACATTGCCTAACTTTGGAGGATTTGGCTTCAGTTTCATTTTGGACACATTATTTTTGTATGTAGCAGAAACTACTTTATGAACTACCTGTCAGGCTCTTCAGGATGAAACACGATAAAATTCTAAGATCAACTCTGATACTCATATACAGTGTTTTAATCATGTGTTTTCAGCATGAAGACTACTAAAATAAGGCCGTAGTAAAAGTGCATCCATTTCACAAACTTCTGTTTCTAGTGCTGGCATCTGGAGCAAACAAAAGAGAGGTGTCAGCCAAGAGTGAGTAAAGACGGCACGAGAGTTTGAATCAAACAAGTGCTGTGAACAAGAGAGCATGCTGCTTTCTGAACCTGCTATGCACTTCTTCGTAGCACTTGAGAATATTGGGATATAGCTGTAAAATGTGTAGGAAATACCAGAATGTGTACAAGCAAAATTCCTCTCAAGAAACTTTCAAAACTTGTAACTCGCTTTGTAGGCTAATTTCCCAGTCCCTGAGAAGTTCTCACACACAGGTTGAATTAATTGTTTCACATTTTATCAACGTATTTATGTGTCATTAGTCTCCTTTTAAATTATCTTTTTGCTTTAGGTTCTGGATTTGGAGCATCAACAAAAGCCATGTGTTTAGGGATGCGGTACTGGAAGCCAGAAAGGCTGGAGTCACTTATTGAAGTGAGCATCGAGTGCGGACGAATGACTCATAACCACCCTACAGGTAATGTCTGCTGACATATCCATGTGCTGAGGTCCCTCCCTAATGATGTTCTTTGCTTCCATGGGGACTAACTCGACTCCTGTGAATTCACCTGGTTAAATTACTTCTGCTTTGCAGACTCCAAGGCCTCAGTTTGGATTTTGCTTGGACAGGATATACACATATACATTACTTATGCAATCTTACCTATTTGCTTGTATGTTACACAAACAGCAGCCTCAGGAGTAGGAGTTTTCCCTCCTAGAATCCCAATAACTAAACACAACCCATCTTGTCAAAAACATATTCATGTCACTTGCACAGATCAAATTTTAGGATTCATGTACATCGAGGTGACTGGTTGTTACCACGCAAGTTTATGGTTCCGGGGATAATAACATTTTTCTCTTGACAGGTTTTGTCATACCCAGTCACAAAAGGTAAAGATAGGAAGCCAAATAAATCTAACTCCTCATATTTTAGGACACAATCTTCTCTAAACAAAACATAAACAAAGTAGATTTAATGTTTCGAAAAATTACATCTGTCATTCTGATAATTTGACGCTATGTAGTCGTGTATTCATTCTGTCTGCTCTAAACAGGAATAAATAAAACCATAATGAATGGTGACATTCAACACATTCAGTGCTTTGAAGCGGTCAGAAAAGCCATCAGGATGGCATAAAATTAGAGGAAAATAATTCAAAGCAAAGCAGAAAATATCATTAAGACAATATATGAAGTCAATGGTACATTAGCAGTAGCAAGACTGCTTGCAGTTCTGGGTCTTCCACCTCATAAAGGACTTACTAGAGCCAGAAAATGTCAGCAAGGAAAAAGGCATCCATCCAAGTCATTCCATACAAGGAGAAATTACACCCAGAAGGAGTTTTCAGCTGGGAAAAGAGTGGTATGGTGGGGAGGCAAGGAGAACAGGGGTGGAAGGGCCACTGCGGACCTCACCACCATCCTGAAAGGTGCCAGGGAAACGTCAGTTGTGATTCAAACCCAATTGAGATGTCAGTCAGGACTGAAACAAAGAGACAAAGGAAATGCCCTCCCCATGTTGTGCATAGTTAAGCTGCAGACCTTGCTGCTACAGGCAGCTGCAAAGTCCACAGATATGCCTGGGTTCAAATGGGATAAAGCAAGCAGACCAGAAGGGCTGTTGCTGTTAAAAGCAATCAAGCTGTGTAATTAAAATTGCCCCTAAGCTAGTCCAGAAATTCAGGGGAGCTGAGCAACTAAATCAATTGGGCTCCCTCTGTATTGGCATTAGTAAGTCGAGCCAGAAAACTCTGCTGGGGCTTGTTTTCCATGGTGAGAGGCAGGGGCTACGTGAGTGCTGCTGTGATCAGGGCAGTAGTAGCAAGGGGAGGGGTCTTCCTGGGGAGTGGGCAAGAAAAGACTGCCAGCCCCCAGAAAACCCTCTGGGCGTGTCCCAGCCTCTTCACTGCTAGCTACCCCCTGCCAGCTCTTTGCTTCATCCTCTAAACCCTCTGCTGTCACCCTCATTCTGAATGTGACACTCAAGGATCTTTATGGCAGGTGGGTGAGATGCTGTCTGTCTGAGTGAGACCCTTTGAGCTGGCTCTACCTCCTTTTTGGGGTTTGTTTTTTTTTTTCTGAAAGCATCTATTGGATCCTGGGTTAGACACTCCTTTGGCCTGACTCAGTATTGCAGGTCTTACGGCAGAGAGAATGAGTAATCCTTTCTTCTGGACTTTTAGCCTTCTGAAATAATTTGGTTTGACCTTCAGCAAAACACATGAAGTTCATTCTCTTACCTCTATGAATGAGTGAACCTTTTGGACCCATGCACCAAGAGAAGAACACGCATCGATACTTTGCTCACCTGGGCCTTATTTAAATGACTGAGTTGTTTTCTTAAACTTACTTTGCATGTTGCACTGGCAGACTGCCAAGAGCACAAGCAAATATCAGAAATTATCTCCTCTGTTTCTGATGACATGGAAGCATTGAGTACCCATTAACAGAAAGTTCATCTTAATTACGTTCGTATCCAAAGTAGAATACTTATTTAGGCAGGTAGACAGCATGTTCTACCTGGGCAATTGTTTCTTTCCTCTAAGGGAACATTAGCTTATCCCCTTAGAAGAAAGAAACAATTGTCCAAGTACAGCATGAGTAAAATGAGCCAAAAATAATGTTAGATCTAACAACCACAGCCCTTGAGCTGGATGACTCTGTAAGCAAGGTGATACAGCTTGTAATCGAATCACTTTGTGCAAGTCAATTATTTCATGTAACTTCAATTAGAAGATTTTCAGTATTACATTAGTGGACGATGTTTGGTTTTGACCCCTACCTCAATTTCTGTCACATTATACCACTGAGAACAGAAGGTCCCTTCTATGTAAAATAAGTTGTAAACCAACAGGCACTGCACATCAGCCAAGAATCTCAGCATGCCAAGAGCAAGTCTGCAAAGAGGCGGTGGTAGGCTATGTACATTTGTTAATCTACCCAACAGCCATGAGGCATTCCACTTATGTTTTTATGAAGGACATGCAAAGGATGGTAGGAGCACAGACCATGCATTGGTAATCGTTGCTATCTATGAATTCCAGGCTTTCTAGGGTCCCTGTGCACAGCTCTCTTTGTGGCGTACGCGATACAAGGGAAACCCCTTGTGCAGTGGGGAAGAGAGATGATGAAGGTTGTGCCGATGGCTGAAGAATACTGCAAGAAGACCATTCGCCACATGGCAGGTAATATGCCTGAATCAAGAGTTGCTTTCTTAAATATATGTTCAGTTAGAAAGAGACTGAAGAAACACCACTCCCCAGTCTCTCAATTTTTGCTGCTTCCCCCACTACCCCACATACACTGACTGTCCTTCTGCTTTCTCTGCCCAGACTCTAAGCTCTTTGCAGGTGGTCTTGCTTTCTTCTACCCTCCATTAGGTGCCTGGCATATTGGTGGCAAAAACACAAAGAGAAATAGCAAAGATAACACCCCACTGCACAGTTTTATTTTTAGGAAGTTTTCAAAGGTTGCTGGGCAGGGGAGAGGGAGGAAATGGTATTCAGCAGGTTATTAGGCAAACTGACTGCTGAGACATAAATTATTCAGCTCCCTTCCACCAATTAGCACAGACCAATATTTTCCATAAGAAAACCCACTGATGTTCCTCATTCTGCCAGGAAAAGTTCACCTGCAGATGCCTCCTGGCCAAGGCTTAGCTTTTGACCACAAATTCAGATTTGACTTGCTGTTTTTCTGAACAAGTATTTAAGATGCAACCTCTTTCATCCTTGTTTTAAAACAATCGAGCATAACACAACTACTGAACTTGATATAGCTACTTTACTAATGTATGTGATCTTCAGGGCAAAGGCATTTTAGTCTCCTCTTGCCAGGGAGCATTGCATTTGTAAGGGAGAGACCTGCCATGGACAGAGGGGTATCATTACATTAAAACATTAAGGACAGAGGTTTTTCTATCAATCTCAAGGGACAGCTATTGAGAAAGATTGGATTCAATGGAAATTTTTACTCAAGAGCACTTAGGAGTGAAGATTTACCCAGGAAGGGAAGCCACTGCTTTAAAATCTGGAAGGAGCCCCAGGGAGCCTTTCTGAAGGACCCTGCGCTTTCCTCTGCGCCTCATTGCGCACCAGGATTTTTTTAGCCGAGACCTATGAGGAGCAGGTGCAGGATTAGTGTGAGCGAGCTCGTCTCTGAGTGGTTTTGCAGCAGGTCCCTGTCACTCCACCCCAGCAGGACCCCTCGGCGTGGAGGTATGCGTGTCGGACTCCTGAGGCATGCTCTCCGGCTAGTGCCCGTATTGTTGAGCCTTGTCCTATTTTGGTAGCGGGAAAAGTCTCCTGCATTAAAGTTAAGCTCCTTGGCTGGTGAGATGCACAGCAAAGAAATCCTGCCAAACAGCGTCCTCCAGTTTTAGAAAACTCATTTTTAGCTGCATTATCCCCCATGGATAACAAACAGCATGTTCAGACACAGAGGGCTTGACTCAGCAGCCCTCTCTTGACATTCAGTTGCAATTACTTGCTAGATAGTCCCATGCATTGACCATCATCTCAGGTTGGGATCAAGAGATGGGGCAGAGCCTCACTGGGGCTGGTGGCATAAGATTTCTGACCATGCTACAGATCATCCACACAACCAAAACCACCTGCAACTCCTTGATCCCTTTGTTTCCGACCCTCTGCATTGGAATAATGATACTTCCCTGCTTGTTGAGATCCTACATAGAAAACATCCATTTTTGAGGCATTCTTGTTTTATAGTCATGGGGGAAGTAGGAGGGAAAAAAAAACACAAAGAAAGAAACCTGTCAGGTCACCTGTATTTTTAAAAGAAGTCTTGGGACCAGCTGGTGTAGCCAGGGTGTCAGTAGTTTACTCAACCAACACCATTGTGTGGTTTATTTTTTTCTCAAGATGCTCTCCTTGGCTTGATGTCTTTGAATACATTTTCACTCTGTTTTTCTAAACACCCCCTTTTTTTTCTAGGGTTCTAATGAATGGCTTCCTTGTAATCATTCAAAACTGGGGCATGTACTCAGGAGAAGGGCAGCTGGGCATTCCCAGGAGTATAGGGCCACATGGTTGAAAGCTTATCTCCTTCCCTGGGGCTGGGGAACCAACAACCTTGTGAAAGTATCAGGTCCTACAAGGCAGCCTGGATTTTTTACCATGGAGTTGAACCGCTTTAAAAATCTTAATTGAAGAGAGTGGGATCTGTATCACATTTTAGGCAAAGAAGCAAAATCAGATTACACCCTTCAGAGAAACAGTTTGGTTGTGTGCACGCTCCTCAGCCACTTGCAGAACACAGCTGAGCAGCCAAGCAGGGCAGAGGCAGGGAAAAAGCAGCAACATTTAATTTATTTTAAACTGTACACCAATAGTTCCACACTGAATTTCTCAATCGCCTTGGCATACCTAGAGGTCTTTCCCATCTCACTGATTTCTAATTCCTTACCCCATTCTCTTCCCAGACAGGGTTTTGCTCAGGCCTCAGTTCTGCAGATGGATGTTTATGTGTGTGCTTCACAAGTCAGGGTAACTTATGTGCCTTTTTAAGCCTTTAGAAAAAGGTTGAACCAGAGCATTGGCTTGAAAATAAACTGAATTTAGTAAGATTATTCACATGTGCAAAGTTAAACTTGATTAGAGATGCTCTTCCTAAAGTGACAGGAAAAGGAGAAAGGCCATGTGGTTCTTAAAAAAAGGCCTATTTGTACAGACACAGATTGCAGATGTATGTGTTATTTATCCCTTTTACTACATGTGGTATGTATTACAAGGAAACGGAAATCTTTGTCTTTCCTATCTGCCTTTTCTTGCATAATCACACAGAAGTACTGCAAGAA
This sequence comes from Nycticryphes semicollaris, assembly GCA_013400055.1. NCBI lineage: Eukaryota > Metazoa > Chordata > Aves > Charadriiformes > Rostratulidae > Nycticryphes > Nycticryphes semicollaris. The sequence goes on from VXBJ01004143.1 coordinate 610,292, forward strand.
CAGAACAAAATACCAGAGAAATTATGTTAATAAAAACCGGGAACTGAGGTAGGAGGCAATTTGCATTTAGGACATGCAAGCATTTTTAGATATTCTTTAATCAGAGTTAAAGAATACAAAAATTGGCACAGAATTGATTTTTTTTCCTTTCTTCTTGTTAACTCTTATCTTTTCCTTGGATTGTGCTTCAGTAAGTTCTCTAAAAATCTCATCTTGATTTATCTTAATGTAATTTTAATATACATAAAATAGCATAAGATTCTGAAAATATTGAATTCTTTCTTTCACATCTGTTTCCAGTTGATGTCTCACCTCATATTAAAATGCATACTTAGTATCTATGCCTATTTAATGTATGTTACTGTAAAATACTCAGTTTTTCAGGTCAGTCAATACTGTCGTTTTCTTTTAAAATTACTTAAGTAGAATTGAAAATGTTGCCAAGATGAAATGCTTCATCATTAATTTCTTTTGCATTCAGAGTATCAGGAGCACTGGTTTTACTTCGAAGCCAAGTGGCAGTTTTATCTGGAGGAGAGAGAAATCAATGAGGAAAATCAGAATAAACCTGTCTTTCCAGACAACTATGATGCAGAGGAGAGAGAAAAGGTAACTGCAACTACAGAAAGTGTTCAGCAAGGCTCTGAACTGAGAGGCATATTTTCAGATAGACATACCAGTGTTTTTCAACTGTTTCCATTGCCAGAGCAATCAGGAAGTCTTTAGTATTTTTTCTAAAATTTCAACAAAGAAAAAACAACTCACATTCTTAGCTGAGTTATGTGTTCGTGTAAAAAAACAGCCGTCACCAGTCCTGGGGTTGCTCCTATGGGAAGAAACAGTGCAGAGAGGTGGACCCAATGCCCAGATGTACTGAGGCCCTGAGCAGGTACAAAACTTAAACCATGACTATTGGAGGTTTGGAAAAAGCAAACATCTCACCCCGGGGGGTCTTATTAAAGCCTAATGGAGCTGTGGCCTGAGTCCCACAGAAATCCTTGTGGGTACTAGAAGCTGGACTCAGTTACAGTGCTTCAAACAGGAGACAACCATCCTAAGCAATACTCTGCCAATGCAGGCTGTGTCCAGGCTCGTTTTAAGTGTCTCAAGAGATGGTGTTTCACCACGTCCCACAGGATCCTATTTTATAGCATACATGATCTTTCCTTTGCCTCATGACTTCTGATTATATCTTATTAACTCAAGAGAAATAACGTGTCTTCTTCCCTGGTGTTTACAGCTTTCTGTTACGTGCTGGCACCTCTCAAAGCTCCCCACTTAGCAGCCAAGCAATAAGTATGTGGTTCTTGTCACCTTTTCCCATAAATCAGTCCCTTTCTCCAGACTATTAAAGCACAGTTCTATTCTGAGAAGTCACTTCGTAAATTTAGGTGCTCATCTATGCAGTGAAAAGTGCCAATGAAGTTAGATTGACTGTGGATACTAAGAAGTTGCTCACTCTAAGCATAAAGAATAGATCTCCTTCCAGTTTTATTAGTAACTTGTAGTTTATATACTAACCTGTGACTCGTTCTTTGTTCTTTCCAGTTCTATGGGAGTCTTAGCAGAGCTTTAGGTGAGATCAAGCTTGACAGTATTTTCCTGTGATCATTTCAAGAGAGAACTGCATGGATTCCCAATGCAGAAACAAAATTGAACTTCATTGCCTAAGAGCAACTAGTTTGGCCTATTGAGCTATTTATTTTGATGCACAGGAAAGGAAATTCATGCTTTACCCTCAATTCCACCACCAGCCAGAAACCACAGCCTGACAGAAGTCGAGAGACTTAATTTGCTTATATATAAGCTGAGCAGGCTGATAGCCATGGAAAGAACAAATGAGAGTAAGGTAATGATCCTGCCTGCCTTTTTCCCAGGAGTGCTTTCCTTTGCACTCCCTCCAAACTGATTGGCCACATCTGTCTGGAACTATAGCTGATTCCCTTTCTACCAGCACTTAATACAACATCAGTATCTGGCCCCACTCTTGCCAACAGGTGTATGCACGTTCCTGCTCGACCAGGAACATGTTTCTGCAGACACATACCAGCTGTGGGAGCTGTGAAAGCCCTCATATAGCCCTCTTAATGACTTATAGGGCCCTCATAAGCCCTCATATATGACTTATATTGATCAGAGTACATTGCAAAGGCAATTTCCCCCTCTCAAAAAAATTACGCCTTGAAATGCTAAGCAGCGAAGACCATATTCTTTTTAAGCAGGTATACTGCTTAAATTTGGGGATAACTAGAAATGTGGGGATAAAAGACAAATTACCCCTTCTTGAATATATAAATACATGATGGGCCAATGTGGGATAAATAATTTTTCAGCAACAAGAATTTGAAACACATTAGATACACAGCAAATAGGCAGAAACTACACTGCACTTGGGATGAACCTTGCTTCTACAAATAAATCACTTGCCCTACTCACTTTCTGGGGATGGGCACAAAATGTGACAAAACAAGTGAGGAACCAAACTAAAGCCATCCAGGCCAATTAGACTCTGAGGATCTTGTCCCCTTAAGGTGGAGTTGCTTAAGCCAGCACTGGGAAAGGACACAGAAAGGGGAACAAAATGGATGGAAAGAGAGTGCTAGTGGGTCAGCCCCTGGAGGGTGAGGAAAACAGGGGCAGCTGTAATTACTTTCTGCAGGAGTTTACAGCAAGGACGGGGCCATGTGAGTTACCTCCAGGGCTTGGCAGCAGCTCAGTGCCTTCAGCAGGAAGGAGAGTGAGTGACACCTCCATCCATGCACTCAGCGCTGCTGCTCCTCGCTTGCCCACCCGCCTGAGGGACTCTGGGCTGGTGGCACACCACAGGGCTGCATGAAGGAACAAGGGTCAAAGGGAGGTCGCACTTTGGAAATGTTTGATAAATGCTGCCTCGGTGCAGTTAAGTCCCTCAGGACAGCAATCCCCAGTGTAAAGTTGTTTCAGCAAGACAGGATGACATCAGATGTGTGCAGAGCATCCCTGTCCCTAAGGGCTAAATGGAGCGACACTTGAGCCGCCTGCCTGTGCACCCAGAATAGCACCTCCACACTTAGCCCTCTTGACTTTGGAATTATTACATGTGGATCAATACTGCTCCACCAGCATCCAAACCTCAGCAATAAGGTGGGAAATTTTGTGTGTGTCCTCCAAGGACGACATAAAGACGTAAACCACAGAATTGTCAGAGTTGGAAGGGACCTCTAGAGATCAGCTAGTCCAACTCCCCTTTTAAAGCAGGATTGCCTAGAGCACAGTACTCAGAACTGTATCCAGGAGGGTCTGGAGGGTCCAGAGAAGGGGACTCCACAACCACCCCAGGCAGCCTGTTCTAGTGCTCTCTCACTCCTGTCACTCTGTCACCTCACCAAAAAGAAGATTTTCCTCATATTTTAATAGACCTTCCCATGTTCCAGCTTGTGCCCATTGCCTCTTGTCCTGTCACTGGGAACCACTGGAAAAAGATCTGGCTCCATCCCCCTTCAACCCACCCTTCAAATACTTGTAAGCATTAATAAGGTCTCCCCTCAGCCTTCTCTTCTCCAGGCTAAAGTGTCCCAGCTCTCTCAGCCTTTCCTCATAAGGGAGATGCTCTAATCCCTTAATCATCTTTGTTGCCCTACGCTGGACTCTCTCCAGTAGGTCCCTGTCTGTCTTGAACTGGGGAGCCCAGAACTGGATGCAGTATCAAGTACATAATGGCTGAGGTGAAAGTGAGTAGATGAAATGCAAACCCTTCATTCATGTTGCAGAAGCCAAGAATCAGCCAAGCATCAACAATTCAACTTACCATCGTGTTATGTAACAAACTTCAGGGAATAAAGCTGTATATTTCCTTTAAAGGAAGGTATTTTTTTACTATAAATGTATCATTATTGAGTTCATTTTGGGATTTCAGGCAGGAAAAAGAGAGTTCTGGAGCTACCTCTTCTTAAAGAAAATCCAATTTTCCTTTGCAAACCTGAATGAAGGCTTTGGGGTTTTTTTCTTCTTCCTTCTCCTGGGGAAGAAAGGTTTATTACATTTGCAAATTATTTTCCCTCTTGTTCAATAAATGCTTGTGAAAGAGGAGAGAAAGGTTTTGTCAGGAAAAAGTCAGAGAAGGGGGTTTAAATTAACATAGCCTGAATTTGAGCCCCTAAAGGAATTACTGAATCAGAACTTTTTTACCCACCATGTAAAACTTGGCTAATTGAAATGTTTGCTAACATGTGACAAGGGGAGTCAAGAATATTTCCTAGAGCCAGGAAGAGGACTGACAAAGTCAGTCCTTACCCACCATAATTTTTAAACAATAAGGAGTTTCTGGGGTGGAAACTTGGAATCTATCTTGATGTACTTTTTGGCATTCTTGGCTTGCTTAAATTAAGTTCTTGGCCTGCTGAAAATTTGGTGTGATAAGCTGGGATGCAGGCATATGCCTGTCCCTTGGGCATCGCTGGGGCTGTGCCAGCTCATCCCACACTCACCCTTTCCCTGCAAAATGAGTTATTCTCACTAGCAGGGGAGAAGCTACCCTGGAGCCACCCTGCATACCCATTTCCAGTGCCCAAACCTGATGCCACCATCTCTCCCACAGACATACCGGAGGTGGAGCTCTGAAGGCCGGGGAGGGAGACGAGGCCATGATGCCCCCATGATTGCCTACGACGCCCTGCTGGGATGTGGCGGAGACTGGACAGAGCTTTGCAACCGCTCCATGTTCCACGGAGGTGAGGGCCCCCTGTGAATCCTGTCTCCAGCTCTCTCATTGGTGTGGGAGAGAGACCTCCTAGACTTTGGTTGACACTGTTGGCCATTCTGCCATGCCACCTTTTATACCTGTGCCCCTGCTTTTATACCCTAAACCCCCTTCTTGTGGTGGCAGCTGCCACGCAAGGTGTTCACACTGCTTTTCCAATGCTGCTCAAAGTCTCACAGTTTCGAGAGGTGCATGAAAAGTAAATCCAGTACAACTTAGTAAAGGGCTAGTGTCTTCCCCCACCAAAATCATTGAATCAGAGAATAGTTTGGGATGGAAGGGATCTTTAATGGTCATCTATTCCAATCCCCCTGCAATGAGCAGGGACATCTTCAACTAGACCAGGTTCCTCAAAGCCCAGTCCAACCTGACCCTGAATGTTTCCAGGCATGGGCATCTACCACCTCTCTGGGCAACCCATTCCAGTGTTTCACCACCCTCATCATAAAAAAATGTCTTCCCTATATCGAGTCTAAATCTTCTATCTTTTAAAGCCATTACCCCTTGTCCTATCACAACAAGCCCTGCTAAGAAGTTTGCCCCCATCTTTCCTGTAGGCCCCCTTTAAGTACTGAAAGATCACAATAAGACCTCCCTGGGGCCTTCTCTTCTGCAGGCTGAACAACCTCAACTCAGCCCGTCCTCACAGCAGAGGTGCTCCAGCATTCTGATCATTTTTGTGGCTCTCCTCTGGACCTGCTCCGACAGGTGCATGTCTTTCTTGTGCTGAGTGCCCTAGAGCTGGACACAATACCCCTAGTGGGGTCTCTAGTGCCTTTGGCGATGCAACCTATTAACTGCGCATAGTGAAACCAAGAGAGCTCGTGGCCCCCTGAGCCCTACAAAACCACGGGCACCACAGGGAGCAGAGGTGACACCCTTCCAACCTGAACTGTTCTATGTTTAAAAGTGCATGCCATGCTGTGCTGCTAGGAAGGCCGGTACACTCTCCAATCCAGGACTTTTGCTGTGTGACAGGAACCCCCCTTACAGGGACCCTTTTCCTAGCAATGGCTAGCTGCTTGCAAGAACTGTTGTTTTGGAGTGAGTTTTTCCCAAACCTAATAAGCTCCTATCTCAGGAGGGCACGCCGCAGAGGTGTCACCACATCCTTGCCTTGACATTGCTCTCTCCCTCAGGGACCCTCACCTGGTACCACCAGGCCCGTGGTGGTGAGAGCCTTGGTGGCTGACCCAACATGCCCCCACCACGCTCTGGTGGCAGTGGGATATTTCCTCCCTTGTTCACCATGGTTTTCAGTTGTGTGTGGGAAGGTTACTCTAAGAGACCATTCCAATTGTGCTTAAACCTGCAGGAGAAAGCGCGGCTACTGGGTCTATCGCTGGCTGCCTGTACGGCTTGGTTTATGGCCTAAGCAAGGTCCCCAAAGGCTTGTACCAGGACCTGGAGCAACGAGAGAGGCTCGAGTACTTGGGCGAGAATCTTTACCGACTATCCATGGAGGAAAAGTAAAGCATTTACTGACATTTTCTCTTTCTATAAAGACTATATCCAACCCTGTAGATAACTGACAGACGTTCATAGCAAAAGTATTAGCCAAGACTTAGTGTGACAGGCTGTATGTAGATTGTGTGCAATCAAAGATAGCTGAATTATTCAAGATTGGTTAGGTATTCATGGTCTTTGTGGGTTTTTTACAGATGTAAGGATTTCTGAGTATAAAGAGTGCTGCTTAAACCAGGGAGATAATCCCAAATGGAAAAAAATAAATAAAACATCTTTTGATTGACTTCAGTCTAACTTGCTATAATACCACTTCCTTAACAGACGTGACCAGTAATTCCACATACAAAATTAATTTTCAGAACTAATGCTTTCCTGCAAAACTAATGGTAGCATCCACTTATGGGGATATTCTCTGTATATTTGACAATCCTTTCACCACTGCTGTTCCTCCTTGTTCTCAAATCTAATGTGTCTGTGACACTTGTAAATCTAATGTCTCACGGATTAGCTTTTAATGAATCCTTGATCCCTGCATCAGCACTGTGGTGCAAGGTATCATTACATTAGACGCCTCCAGAAAAGGAAAAGCCAACACTAAAAATAGCTACAAGGAACAGCAAAGCAACAGTGTGTCTAAAATTTCTGAATTACACTTTTATTATTCTTCAATCTTCAGAACAAATGGGTTTTTTTTTTTAATATAACTGGCTGAAATATTTGTAAATAAATTGATCTTATACTATTTTCTAAGCATCATTCTTTATTTTTAGATTGAGCAGATTATATGTTGCTGTATCAGTATCGGAATTTTTGGCTGAAGTCTTCAAGCAGTTGTAATAGGTCAGCAGTCAGGCTGTGATGTATTTCACAAGTCTGAGCACCACAAAAGCCCCAGGAAGAAGAGAGTTACAATTTCTTTACCTTTTTTCCTTTTTCCCTTTTCCCCTTTTTTCCTTTTTCCTCCAGCCTTGCCTCACTTTGCCTTGCTTCACCTTGCCTCTCCAACTTCTTCAACTTTGTCTTTTTTCTTTTTCTCTTTTTCTTTTTCTTTTTCTTTTTCTTTTTCTTTTTCTTTTTCTTTTTCTTTTTCTTTTTCTTTTTCTTTTTCTTTTTCTTTTTCTTTTTCTTTTTCTTTTTCTTTTTCTTTTTCTTCTATTTCTCTTCTATTTCTCTTCTCTTCTCTTCTCTTCTCTTCTCTTCTCTTCTCTTCTTCTTCTTCTTCTTCTTCTATCTCTTTTTTATTTTTCATGAAAACCAAGAAACTCAGAATCAGTTAAAAGTTGCATACAGCAGACAAAGGAAACAGTAGACCCCGATGAAGGAAATTCTGATGCACCTGCAGCAGCATGGGCACAAATCTGGAATCCTCAATGAAATGACACAGAAGAAGGGAGCATAAAATTTTTCCCAGTGTTTAACCTTATGTTTTACCACACAAGTTTAGAAACTGAGGTCTACATAGCACTTTCTAATCTTCAGACTGAGTAATTGCCTACATGGTGTTGGTTTCTCCTATTTATCTCCAGCTCCTGAACTGCATTTTAAAAAGATAGCTAAAAATACATAAGTACTTTCCTACCCCTTTTTCCAAGTAAACAATTGCTGGAATTGTCAGTGGGATGTTATGTGGCAGAAAGAGGAGCAGGTGATACTTGTTGTTATGAATAGCAGCCTGCATGACAATATCCACATGAAAAGATTTTCCGTACTATGAGCTACTTCAAACACTGTTTGAGCATGTTTTCTCTTTGCAGCTTCGCAAGGTGCTTTCTTGTTTGCTTTGGAGATACGTTAAACCAAAAGGAGTATTTGTGTCAGTAGCTTTTGATTTAAGAGAATACCAAGACTTTCTAAAAACATTCCTTGTAGTTTAGGATGCTTCTAGCATATCTGTAATAAATGCAGCAATAGAGAAGAGAGAAGAACACGTCCCGCATAAGGTAGGATTTTCTCTAGTACTTTGGCTTTTCCTCTTCCTTTAGAAAAAAAAAATCACACACACACAAAAAAGAAGAGAGTTCATAACTATTCCCACTTTACCTTTTATCTAGGCTGAGGAGGACTAAGTTTGTTTCAGAGACAAATAAGATAACCTAACTTAAAAGGTGATTCCCAAAGACTGGACTTGTAAAGCACCAATTCTGCACTTGTTGAGGCGAGAGCTATGTTGGTTATTATTTCAGTGACTACACTAGAAAGGCCTGTGCATTGAGCCGAGAGCAGAACTGTTCCTGGTTGCATTCCATAGCTATGAGCACGTCTTTGAACCAAACACCATGCAGAGCCGGGATGTCTCAGCAGCCTCTGGACTAACAGAGAAGAAAGGCAGGTGTTGGTACAGGAGGGTGCAGGGGTATGGGCAGGAGAGGAGCCGGAACTTTCCCCCTTTCACAGCCTGTTGGCTCTCCCTTACTCCATGACACGACGGTGGATGCTGCTGAGGTTCCCCTGGTCTGGGCCAGCCAGCGGGATAGGGTTGCATTGCCGCCCGTTAGCATATCAGCCTGTTGCCACCCTGATGCTGCCATGATAAGTGTCACCAAAGAACCTATAAATAAATAACTAAGCTGCCTGTCTTATGCATCTTAATTATTTGTGGGCCAAGAAGACAGGAAACTTTTGCAGGTGGCCTTGCCTCCTCTGGAAGTCCAAGCGGTCTGTTCTCCAGACACTGGAAAAAATGCAGCAGCACATCCAGAAACCAGCAGCACCCCAAGGCAGCAACATGCACATTGCAAACACTGAAAACCAGCATCTTCAGGGGAGGAGAGGGACAAGGAGACTGAATTCCATGTTAGGCCATTTCACAACATCAGGGAAGAGCCCAAGTATCTACCCTGTCATCTCATGGGAAGTGAATTCTGCTGGCATGGGGTTTTTTCTTGTGCACTGGGGGTACTTGCCTGGTTCCTCCCAGCCATAGGTGGGCCTCGAGTTGACTATCTATAGTTGATATGGAGGAGACTACATACCATTTATAGGTCACATAGTTTAAGGACAACAGGATGAAACTTGGGAAAAGATGGTGAAGAAATATTAGGGATGACGTCTTGGCCTGTTGAAAATTGTGGTCATGCTCCCAAGCTTCAGAAACTCTCCACCTTTGCCCTCTACCCCCAGTGCAGAAGCATGGCATTTTCCAAACACTGCGAAGACACAATCTCATCAATATCCACATTTTCTGTGGTGGTCTCAGAATTTAGTGTCATTGTACTACAGCCTTTGCACAGAATGCATTTCAGATTTACACAGTCGTGATGCTGGTTTGCAGGTGTAGTCATCTTGGAAGACCCGCAGATGCCCTAAAAAGGTGCCATCGCTGTTTGCTCATATGCTGCTGCTTGCTGGTGAATACGGATCAAGCACTCAACCCATGCAATGTGTCTTGATACTTAAGACAATGCAGTGTTCTCACAAATACTACATTTCAGAAGGCATCCTATAAGAATGCTCTAACATATATTTTACCAAAAGCATAAAAGGAAAACTCTGAACCAAGCTCACAAGTAATATATTTTAATGAAGCTGTTTGAATTTATAGCTCATAAGTGCATAATTACCTTGAATACTTATAGTAAAGAGGATCTGATCTTCCCTTCACAATCAATAGTATGGCTGTGCTGACCCACTGAAAGCAGGACTACTCCATATTTTCCTGTGGACATTTATTGTATCCAAAATAGTCCAGAAGGGAGAGTTAAGCAGAGTATCTGGTTCTGCTGTTGTGCTGAGACATCAGAGACACCCCTAAATCATGCTGGTTGAGACAGCCCTATATGTGTTTCTGAATACACCAGGCATTTCTTAGGGAGGAGAAGAGTGATCTTCTGCCATGGTGAGGTTTCAGTCAAAATATCAGCAAACTGGCCATAGGCGGAAAAGTGAACTAGGATATTTTTAGGCTCAATTATACCCTGTATTCTGTTTTTTATCTTTATTCTGAAAATTCCTATAGTTGTGATAAACAGGGATCTTGGTGTAACATGTAACAGCCTTTCTTCCTTGGCTGTGGTCAATTTAGCCAGGGAAAGGACAGATGTTACCACACTGTGCAAGTGGGAGAGTGCACCTGTGCTATGCTGAAATGTGACTATTCCCAAACAAAACCTACGAAGCATTGTTTGTCACATTAGACATAGGCCAGTTGTCAAGCTTTTTTCTTTTATTGGCCTTTAAAAATATCTACAAAGTCATTATAAATAGATCTTCTTCCATTCAAGATGGCAACCTCATCCCGCTGCTGAGGGATGTAATTGTCAATATGTGCATTTGAAATGCAGCCAACTGGAATCCAAATGTCACTGCCCAACTGGACGAGTACCAGCCCCCAACTTTGCAAGCATCCCCCGTAATATCACAGTGGGGGGCTGGGTCCAATTTCTTTCAGAGTCCATGGGGTACCAGCTGCTGGGGCACAGATGGGCCTTCTCCAGCCTTTTGAGGCTGACATTCCCTGAAGGATGAGCCTTTTTGCAGTCTTTCTTCATTTTCTATGTGCAGGTTTAATTTAAAGAATTTTTTATTCCACTCCTACTCATAAAAAGTAATCCTCTTCCGGTATGCAGGCTCCATTCCGTGCATGAAGTTATTTCACTGCATGGTGAAGTAACCTTCCAGTTTTTCATGGTGTCAGAAAGCTGACACCTCCTTTTTTTTTTTCCCTTCTAGACCCATCTATTGTTATTGACTTCACTCTCCAGCTTTTGTGCTGAGTTCAGTATTTTATTTAGTAACTGATCCACACCAATCAATCTGTTGCCTAAATCCCCAGCTGTCCAAGGGTCTGATTCTTCAAACTTAAGCGTAGGTCCAACATATCAGCCTTCTTGCTCCAGAGTAAAGGGAGTTGTAGTCAAGGGACATCGCCAGGTTTGTTGTGGTGGTGCTACACTTCACAAAGCAGATTTAAGAACGTAGTCCTGATGTAGGCTTTGAATGCAGTCAAAAAGCAAATCATACAAATCCTGTGGGGTTTTTTAATTCTGGAGAGGTACCTACTGACTTCTAATCTGTACCAATAGCAAAAACTATCAGTGGCATATTTGGGCTCCTCAGCCTTGATATTTTAATGGTTTGAGTCTATTCTTATAATCCAGAGGCAGAATGATGTTGCCCTCACATTAGAACACAGTAATACTACACGAGTAAGGAGTGGCACAGAGGAGATGCTGAAGCCCTGACTAGTGTTGCTTGCTCCCCTAAGTGCTTCCCCTGACCACAAAACACAAAAGAAAGAGCCAACGGTGCCGTGTGGGACCATGTGAAGCCCTGCACGCTCCCGCTACACTATGCCTCACGAAGCCTGTAAAGCACTTTGCATGCCACTAATGACAACTGTCTTGAAAAGTTCTAAATCAAAGTATTTTTTTCCATTTTATGCACGGCAGCATGCCAATAAAGCAAAATAACGAGGTAGCGGACATGTTGATGACTTGAAAAGAACATTCGTGTTTTCTCTTGCGCAGTACCAAAAGCACACGCTTTTGTGGAGATGATAAGATGCTGGTAGACCCTTTGGTGCTGAAGAAGAAGCTCAATAGGATGGCAACAGAGCAAGGGGCCTTTGCTGTTCTCAGCAGTCTGCTGCTGTACGTCACCGAACTCGCAGCCGGCGATCCTCAGCTCAGCAGCAAGAGAACTAAATGGGTAGAAGGTAAAGAAAACAAGGTGAGTTATAACCAGCCATGTCCAGGCCCAAACAGGGGCCAGTATCCCACCAGATTTCAGATCTTGCGGTCCAGGTTTCTAAACAGCAATCGTGAGCCATACACCAAGAAAAGAAGAGAAGTCGGCAAACTGGTCATTAAAGAGAAGCTGTGGGTGAGCAGGGCTGGTAACAGAGACAGGAAAGGAGATGGGAAAGCAACAGAGGAGGATGCAGATACTGCGCCCAGTGAGAGGGCTAGGTGGAGCAGCGCCGTTGGGAAAAACACAGTGAAGAACATCCTGAAGAAATTTTTAGCTGCTGAAGAAAAAGAAGCCAAGGAGAAGTCTCCCAGCTGGAAAAAGAAGGGGCCAAACAGTGGTCTGCCAAAAATAGTCAACAAGAGTTCAGTCCTGTCCAAACTGAAGGAGCAGTTTGAACAAAGCGCTCTCTGCTCAGCCGCAGAGGTGAAAGCATCGCTTTTGCGCAAAGGTGAGAAGAAGATGAAAAACTTTCCGAGCAGAAAAACTATTCGTAAGCCAGAGGTCAGAGTGCTGCGCACAGCAACAGTGACAGCTACAGGTATAAACAGCCCAGAGTCCCAATATTTAGTGTGCTCCACCGTCCCAGTGCCCAAACTCAGCATCGCTACCAAAATCAACCATCCTTGGAGCTGGTCAAAAAATAATGCTGCCAAGCAGCCTTTTGGTCAGGACACACCACTGAAGGAAATGGTGGGGTCTGACAGAGAGCCTGGTGAAGAAATACCACCAGCAAATGCAGCACAGGACAGAGAGGATAAAGAAGAGTTACTGGTCACACCCAAGGCCATGTCTGATGCAAAAGATCATGCTGAACCTAAAGTAGATTCCACAAAGCAAGGACCCAACTTTAACCCTAATCTAGATACCTCTTCTACTACCTGTAAAAACAAAGCTCTTGCAGACTGCATTCCTCCCTCATCTGAATATAATCTAGGCAGCAACAGGAACAACGTGCCACCTGGGCCTGATACATCTTCATTATTGGGGGTTACCAATGATGTGCAACATGTAAAGGAAGACATCTCACCTTCTAACTCACCTTACTCTAGCGTAGCTGAACGATCCCATGAACAAAGTCTTCAGGATACTAAAATGGATGAGATTCCTGAAATAACTATGTATGTATACAGTTCAGAGGAAGCTGACACAGAAGTCACAGAGCCAGAGGAGGATCCTTTCTTTGCAGGCCAAAAATGTTTTCCAGAGCAGAAAGCACTGGAAAATAATCTGCCATTTCACTCTCCCAAAGTTCAAGTATTGTGTGAAGTTGAACCTCCAATGGAGGATCGGCTGCTAACTGTCCTAACACCAGCTTCTGTCAAAAAGCCACCAATAGTCCAAAAAGAGACACCTGGTTTAAGAGGCAGATGTTCTGAGGAAGCCAAAGAAGAAGTGAATTATCACAGTGAAGATAAAATACCCTCCACTTCTAGCAAAAATCATAGTCATGGCCCAACTATAAAGGAAGAGGAGAATAAAGCACCCAACAGCCAAATGCAAAATGAATGCAAATCCAAGCACCTACAGACTCCTCAAATGCCCAGCCCACAAAATAACTTTGGTAATTTCAGTCCTGACATATCAAATCCAGATGTAAATCAGACCAAACCTACTCTCTCTTCAAATGAGATCCAGGAGCAGAAGCCTGCTGCTGCAGAAGAGCACATCTCTTCTCATTTGGAAAAGACAGAAAGCCCTTTGCCAGGCGACCTTGTGAAGCACAGCTTCTACTTCACAGATGAAGATTTTGGGAAGCAGAAATTATCTTCATCAAATGAAATGATAAGTCATGCCCTGGGCAAAAGTACCTTGACTGACCTAGAGACCTGTCACAATCAATTTAAATCTTTCATTGAGGTTGAAGAGGCCACCGCAGATGAAATGCCCTGGCCTGACTCTGAGGCATGCCAGTCACCTTCATCAAAACCTCTACCAACACCAATGAGTGGTATTGCGGGACAAAGAATCCATCACACCCTTGAAAATCTCTCAGCCCTTCCACCTATTGATCTGGTGAGACGGGGAGCTGGTGGCATGGAAGATGAGCATGCCAACCATGGATGTGAGAAGCACATACTACCCTCTTCAGATGAGTTGACAAACTGTGGAAGTGATACTATGGTGGAGAAGAAAACGGAGAAAAATGCACGTGATTTCAAGAACCAAGTGCTATCCCCAAATCATGCAATGCAAAATGAAAACTTTACAGCTGAAGAGACAAACACATATCAGAGCATTGAGAATTATCTTTCACCTTCAACCAAGAAGCCAGCAAAACATGAAAATAAAACCATGCTAGCAAGAAAGCCCCTATTACCCTTGGAGAAGAACCGAACACCAACTTCAGATGATAGCATGAAGCAAGGAAATGATATGCTGGAAGAGAACCTATTTCCTTCTTCAACTGAATTGGTTGCAGACCAAAAGAAGCGTGCAAAAAGTAGTGATAAATGCTCCAGACATAAAAAGGATAAGCTCCTGTCATCAGATGATGACATGAAGCATGAGAATGATAAGATGGATACAGAGGAGAGAGAAGAGAGAAATGTCTTGCATAAACATGAGGAACATATATCCACACCAAGTGATACAATGGATTATGATAATAACTCTTCAAATGAGGAAAATGCTCATAAACCTCAGACATCCCAGTTTCCTTCATCAGAGGATGATACCAACATTCAAGGAATTAAAAATACTGAGCAGAGTTTGAAATGTCTAACACCTTCAAGAAATATTGTGAAAGACAAGCATGATCTGACAGCAGATGAAAACATCTGCTGCAATAATGGGAAACACAATGTGTCTTTATCGAATGAACAAACAAAACATGCAAATGGCAGTGCAGAGGAAAGAAACATCAAGTCAAACTTCAAGAATTATTCAACGCCAACAAGAAATACATCAAGTCAGGACAATAAAAACACTGATGAGGAGAATATCCCTCCTAATCTGAAAAAAGAACTGGTGCAGCATAAAAAGTTTGGTGAAGAAAAGAGAAATACCTCATATGATCCTAAAAATCAAATACCTTCACCATTAGCGAAGCAAGACAAAAAACCATCCCCTCTAGAGACACAGAAACAGATGTCACCAGGTGACTTTGTTAAGCCTGAAACTAAGTCAGCTGAAAAAAAGGCTAAACACACCTCTGAGAAGCTTCAGTCACCTTCAGATAAAATGCTGAAGCCTCAAGGAAGAAGCTTTTCAGAAGAGAGAAAGGAAAAGACATCAGCAGTGGAGGACACCAGGTCACCTGAAACAATGGCTGTAAAAGAGAATAATGAGCGCCAGAATTCTGGGAAGTACCAGCTACCTCCTTCAACAAAATCAGCAAAACATGAGGAAATCACTCCAGGAGGAGACAAGCAGCCAGCGAGATGTGAAGATTTTACAACGACTGATAGGCATGCTGCAAAAAAGAAGAACAAATTTCCGAGTTCCAAAAAGTACCGATCCATATCATCAGAAACATTGGTTAAGCCTCAAGAAAGAAACGCTCCAGAACAAAAGCAACAAACGCCACCTTCTGCAGGTTTTAAGGAGCCTGGTACTAATGCTGTAAAAGAAAAGGATGGAGATCCAAACTCTAAGAAGTCTCCCTCTTCAAAGGAAGTGGTGGAGTCCCAAGAAAAAAATACTTCAGGAGACAGAAAGCAAAAGACACCCGCAGGAGAGGACATCGGGTCAACTGAAGCAAAGGTTGTAAAGGAGGATGATGAACACCAGTGTTCTGGGAACCATCAGTTACCTTCAAGTAACTCATCAAAGCCTGAGAAAAATACTTCAGGAGAAGAAAAACAAAAAACTGTATCTGAAAGTTTTACAAAGCCTGATGCAAATGCTGCAAAAGTTAAAAGTAAAGATCCAGGTTCTGGGACATACCAGTCTCCATCTTCAAATTTGCTGGTGAAGCCTCAAGAAAAGAACACCACAGCCAAAAAGAAGCAATTGCCACCACCACCTGATAAAAAAGCAACATATAAAACTGGTAGTGCAGAAAAGAGGAGTGGACCTGAGAGAAGAGAAAAATACCAACTATGCTCTTCAGCTCAATCAGGGAAACAGGGCACTGATGGCTCAGGAAGGGAAGGCCCTGTGGGTGACTGCAAGAGCTATCAAACTCCATTGCCAAGTGATGGCAGAAATTGTAACAGCAACACTAGCCCAAAAGAGACCAGTTTATCTAATACAGAGAGGGCCCCCAAATCATCCTCATTTCATGTTGCATCAAGAGATGAGGAAAATCCAGCTGGAAATAGAAAAAGACAACCTGGATTTAAGAAGTACCAAGCATTCTCATCAAAGAATTTGGTGAGGCATGAGAGAGATGTTGCTGAAAGGGAGGGGAGCTGGCAGGCAGCTGGCAAAACAAATGAGAGAAAAGCAGAACTGGAGGACTGCTCTAAAGCAGAGTCATTCTCAAAATACACAGTGGAAAGCTACAGTGAAGGACCCTTAGATTCATCTTTCAAACCATTGATCATTAGAGTAAGTGACACATTTAAATATCACAGCTAAAAAATATGGCTACAGCTTAGGCAAGAACTTAAAACCGATTGTGCCATCGATCCTCTCAATCTTTCTTTTTTCCCTTACTCTCCGGGGCATTATATTATCATTTTTTAATCACAAGGACATTGATGTGCATCTATCTGAGCTGGGATTTTTTCTTTCTTAAACATTAGCCTGAAGTCATGAATTAAATTAATCACTGCAAGTGAATTAGCTAATCACTGAATTAATCATCAGTTTATAAATTAAATATGAGAAGGGCTTTGAGATCAGCGTGAATTCAGCCCTGCTCCAGACTCTCCCTGCTAACTAATGGGTTTTGTTTGTAACAAAGACAACTGTTCAGGGTGAACTTTATTTGTATTTACTTATTCTAATGAAACTCCTCTAGTACTTTTTCCAGGAATGGTGGTAGGCAGTGTCAGCTTTAATTATGTCAAAAAGCCCTCCTTCTAAGCTCTGCCTTTTCACAGATTAATGGGAACTATTGATCAATTGCTGCACTGAGGGATGCTGTTAGCAGAAGTAGTGAGGGAAGGAGGGGAAAGTTTCATTTATCTGCAGAAAAGTCCTCAAGGAACATTGATGTTACAAGAGAATTTACCATGAATGCAAATGTTCAGCCTCATTAATATTAATATTGGGGAAATGGTGATTTAACTTCCTCTGAAGCTATTTGCACTTTGGCCATACGCTGTATGCGCTATTGTTGTGAAGATGCACCATTTCAAGGGGTTCTTAATTACTGCAGATGAACGTGCAACAAATGTAAGAGCTCAGAAAAGCCTGATACTGAAGGGCCCTGAGGACCTCTCCTGACAACAATGTAAGCCAGAAAGACTCAACCACTTGCCAGGACAATTCAGCTCTTCCTGAGACATCTGTCCCTCTGAATCTCAAGGCACACAGGCATGAGGCAGGTGCCACAGACCACATTTAAGTCTTAGGAAGTGTTTATTTTTTTTTGTGTTTACAGTAATAGCGGCTTCTGCACAAAGTGTGCCTGTAATGACCGTGGTTTTGGAGAAGTGAGGGCAGGCTTGCTGCCTGGGATGGTGTAGCAAAGCGGTGATGAACAGAGAAATCTTACAGCACCACTCTCCCTGATGCCAGTTTAGCTTAGTATTGTAACCACACATTCAAGTTAAAACTTACTGTAGAGGAACCCCAAAGGCATATCCTACGGACCCACTTTCACAAAGTTGCAGAGCTATGCAGAAGGAGAGAAGTTTTACACAAGTAAGGTCCTGCTCCCCCATGGCAGTGACTTCCCTTCAATTTTGAAGATGGTCTCTGTGACCGCACTCCATGCAGCTAAGGGCTGGCTGTTCCTCCAGCCCAGGCTGGCAGAGTGCCCTGACCCACTGCCAGCAAGGGAACAAGGACAAGAGCAGGCTGAAAGCAAGCCTGAAGTCAAACCCATTTGCCAGCACAGTGCACATGAGTCACATATGTGACAACTGGGCTGGCCTGACTTGGAGACACTGCCGGGAGGAAGAGGGGACATGAACATCACATTCCCTGGTGGCTGGAGAGGGTTAGACTTTGATTTCTTTTCCTTCATTTTCTATTCCTTTCCTTTCCTTGGCATTCCATGCCAAGAATTAGGCTTTCTGGCATCTGGAGGCTCACAAAATGGAAAACACCTCTGTATATCACACCGGTCCTCAAAACAGAGGCTAAACAGAATTTATTGGTGATACAAGATTGCCCTTCTGTGCAGAGGTGTTTTTCACCCACTGCTTTTATGAGCTGACAACCATAAAGGCCACTTTGTACCAAACCTGAATTGTAATTTACTTTTTATTGTCCATGATTTAATTTCTCATTTGAGAAAAGCCCTTAAAATATAAAGCTTTTGCACCAGACTTGAATAGTAAATTCTCCATTAGCTGACTTCTCCTGCCAGCACAGGAGAAACCATTTTAATTATTGTTTTTCTAAACATTTAAAATAAATTTTAAGGTTTGGGGTTTTTTTTACCCATTATTCACACCTGGAAAGATTACTACCTTGTCACAAATTAAAGGACTTCTGCCTGCCAGATATTAAGCAGGTGCCCACCAGGAGAGCTAGCCAGTGTGTACCAGGAGGCCCTCAATTCTTCCAATTTACACCTGCATTGTCTATTTTTCTCAACAGAGATACAGCAGTAAGAGACTTACAGAAGAGACAGCACCTTGTGTTCAGGATAAATCAGGCAAAGTCATCTTGTGGGGATTAACTTTTTAGGTTGCCGCATGCCCTAACCTCTGCTGGTAAAACATAAATCATCCAGCCAAGTCAATTGACCGTTCCTCCCTGAAGTGCACTTAAAATGTGACAGAGATTTGCGCTAAATGCCTCCTTAAGGGTAATGCCTCACATAAGCAAGTCGTGGAGTTTCATTTCAGGAGTTAACACAATTAATCCTCCAAGAAAGGAGAGAGTTGAGGCCATACTAATCCCAGTGGCGATGGCTAGAAGAGCAGTAGAAGACTGGTGTGACTTGCAGTCCACAGCCCCAAACAAGCTGCTCCAGGTCACATTTAGCACTGGTGATAAGGAAAGAAATGTCAGAAATGGGTATTTCAGAAAAAGCAAGAGTTCAAGGAGGAGCACACAGATCTGCATCAGCTGTGCCAGAAAGTGTGCAGATGGCCAGGGTTCAGAACTGGTGAGACCCTTGCCCAGGGGAGATACACAAACAGAAAACAAAGTTTCATTCCCAGACTCCAGGAATCCTTCCCAGCCTTCTTCACCCCAGGAGCAGAGGTTCTGTCCTTCTGCTCTCCTTCAAGCACATTTCCCATCCTGCCACAGTAGAGGCACTCACAGGAGCCCACCCAGACTGCTATTTCACATTGTCTGACCTATAGTCATTTTTTATGCTTCTGCCACTACATCTCTTGCCTTTTTTAGTTTTGCACGATGGGTGTAATGTTGTACAGTTCTGTCCTCCATCATACTACAGCCCTCTGTTTTGCCAAAATGCATCTTTCAAGGCAGGCATCTCTCAGGGTCACCAAAGGTGTTAGGTCCTTAGCCCGCGCTAAATACAGAGGGAATTTTTTTTTCCAGTTTTAGTCATGCTTCCTTAAAGACCTGGCTTAGCTATGGACACAGGCAATTAAAACCAGGCCAGGCACACAGAAAATAAAGAAAAAATAATGCCCAGGTATGAACGGTTTTGCAAGGTTACCTATCTGTGGCGACATAGTTTAAAATTTCAGATTCTTATGGAATTAGCCTCTCACAGAGAGATATTTTTTAAGGGGACTGGGCAAAATGACTGACAGTGTCATTCCCCCAGGCATAGCCCATTTCTTTGCATTCTCCAAAGTGTGGCTTTCCAGGAGTTTTTGAAAGCCTGAATAAAGAAGGTGTTTAAGGTTTTAAGACTCTGAGCTGGACCTGGGGCACCTGAAGCATCCCAGCTGAAGAGATAGGTTCAGTGGCAAGTGATGAGGTAGAGGTCAGGACAAGCAGAGAAGCCAAGCAGGCATCCAGTAGCAGCCATCAGTAAAGTCATTCAGATTTTTTTTAGGCCATAGTAAAATCTTCCCTAGCACCTCACGTTGGCAGGACACCTCTCAGATGGGCTTGGTGACGGGATTCACATAAGGATTGGTTTGGGATTGATTTGGATAGCCAAGCGTGGCCCTGAACCAACTGTATAGTGGTCCCTTTCCTGCAGTTGAAGACGTGGCCATCATCTCCAGCAGTCC
Source organism: Nycticryphes semicollaris (assembly GCA_013400055.1). Taxonomy (NCBI): domain Eukaryota; kingdom Metazoa; phylum Chordata; class Aves; order Charadriiformes; family Rostratulidae; genus Nycticryphes; species Nycticryphes semicollaris. The sequence goes on from VXBJ01004143.1 coordinate 630,407, forward strand.
CATTCATCCTTCCACATTCCTGGCTGAAGGACAAGCCTCTGCCTTTGGTCCCCAAACTCAGCACTAGGTCAACTGCCCTCGGATATGCCTCACTCTCCCTCTATCTCCTCCCGCAACACAACCTGAAGGCACCTGAAGCTGAGTGGGCCAAACCCAGCCCTCAGATTCCTGGCTTTGTAAAGGCACTGCCCCTTTCTCCCAAAAGTTTCATAAAGCAAAAGCAATGCCCGCATTTCTGGGGCTGCAGGCACCAAGAGAGCTCAGAGGGACCAGGGGAAAAGCTGAGAGCTCCCTCTCCCTGTCCAGCTCAGAAAGGGCTTCTAAACCATGCTGGATGATCCTTGTCTCGATGAAACTGTAACAAAGAGCTCCCACTTGATGATTTCTTTTTATTATTGTTATTATTTAATTGCAAGAGGACATTTAAAGCATCGCTATTCTCAGTGAAAGGAGTCCAAGCCCTGAGAAGGTTTAGCCAGTGGAAAAACTGAGGCCAGTGTGGTATGACAAAACATGACCGGTCCACATCAAAATGAGGAAATGTGTCACTACTTTTTCCAGACCTCAGAAATAGGAGGAGACAATTGTCCCAGCAGTGCTGTCTGATTCCTAATTGTTCAAATGCAGCAAAAGATTAAAGAATGCACACTTCTGGCTCTGAATTGTGAAAAAACTTAGTCATTTTTCAGCGTCTTCTAGAGTTGTGTCTCGGACAACTTTTAACACATCAGACATGACAAAAAAAGGTAGAGACCAAGACCCGAAGTTGTATGATTTTTTTCGGTTTTTCCCCATTGTACTTTTTCGGATGTCAACAGAGCTGGTAATAGAAGAAAGAACTAAAGAGCATAGAAAAGACATCAGATTAACATTTTCTCCCCATTTTAGCTTTTTCATTTCCACGTGCAGCCAGCAGACCCCAGCAAACAGGAATTATTCAGCACTTGTGTAAAGCATCCCTCCCAGCACTGAGATGCCGCAGATGAAATCTCTGGGCTGCTGACAAGGGGAAACGCTCCACCTAATGGCTGAATTTGTACAGCAGGTTGCAAGGAAGCAGTGACAGAGGCAGAGGAGAAGTGGAAATAGTGGTGGGAATAGCAAGGAAATTTAGGGAACCATTTCTTCTCTTATTCCTGAGCCTGTAAGGACTGGCCATAACCCAAAAGGACCTTGTCTGTGTGACCAGAGTAACTTTATAAGTAAGGATCCTTATGGATTTTGGGTTGGGGGTTTGCTAAAGGAAGCCCCACTTTAGTGTTTTTCCTTTATAGAATCATAGATTCATTCAGGTTGGAAGAGACTCTTGGGATCATCAAGTCCAACCATCTGCCCTACTCTACAAAGTCCTCCCCTACACCACATCCCCCAACATCACATCTAAACGACTCTTAAACACATTCAGGGCTGGGGACTCAACCACCTCCCTGGGGCAGCTTCTTTCAGTGTCTTTAGTGGGGAACACTAAAAGAAATCCGTGTTGCCTGTTACCTGAGAAAGAAGCATGGAATATCATCAGCTATCAACTGAAACAATTTTCTACTTCATTCGCTATGTGGTTTCCAGAATGCATCATGTTCTCTAAACTTTATTTCTCTTCTTCATTTCCATGAGCAACTCTTTTTATAGAAGGAAGCGTTTTTCACACCTTGATGAGAACTTTCAACACAGGAAAAAAAGTCTTGCTAGGTGTCCACTTTCCTGCCAAGACTTTTTGTACACTGAATAGCCAAGGAATTACTGAATTATTGTATACACTGAATAGCCAAAACCAGCACATCAATATTTTACCTCTTACAACCTGAAGGACCTGAAACAGGTTTGGGAATTGCTACACGACTCCTGTTACTGTACTTGGCTTACCCTTAACATGCCTTCAGTTGCTTGTATTCTACCAAGCTGCAGGTGCAACAACTTTGTAAAATGGTGGGATTTTCACTTGGCAAGCAAGAGTTACAGCAGGCTTGCAATGATGCTTGTCATGCAACAGCAGAAATGTACTGCCAGAGGGAAAACTTCCAGAGAAAATAAAGCCATAGAAATCTATACTGCGCTGACCCAGTTTGCTTCAAAAAGCCACCGAATAGTTGTTAGGGCCTATAGTTAAAAAAAATGGGTACTGAATCTGAATATCAAACATGGGACACTTTACCAAAGGATTTGATTTTGGGGGGAAGTGCTCAGCACTTGCTCTCGGAAAATCATGCTTCTTTAATAAGATGCCTTGTGTTAGGCAACAAAAGCCCCTTCTTAAAAAAAAATAAAAATGACTCATATTTATGAAATACAGGATAGTGTCACAGCCACCTACTTCCCCTGCATCTACAAATAAAATAAAAGGGGGGGAGGAGTGGAAAACAGGCTGTGAATAAAAGAATTGATGTACAGGGACTGGCCAGTTTGCTACAGCCGGGTGGATGAATGCAGCTAGAGCACGTTGATTTCACAAGAAATTAAAACCACATTTCTGCAGACTACACACCATTTTTGCTTGCGCCACAGAAGTTGCTAAGCCAGTCACTCTGACCCTTGCAGGGAGGTGAGAGAGATTTTGTATGGTTGAATACTACCTGAAAAGAAGGCAAGTCCTTCCCATCACTGTGCTCCCCAAGGATTCTGGAAGGAATCAAAGAAAGAAAGGTCTTAGACACTGTGGAGTCAGTCCATCCTTACCAAGAAGCAACCATGTTTAATGGAGTTAGGCCATCAGGGTGAAATGCTCGTGTCCCTTGGGATTCGTACCATTGCAATGTAGTACCCAAAGGTAGCTTTGGATTGTTAGCCTTGTTACTGAGATTTTCATTCTTCTGAAGAATGGGAACAGTGCGGGAGCGATGATCCAAGTGTTCAAACAAGGTCCCACCAAACTTGTCTCCGTTCTCACTGTCTCCAGGCTCTGAGAAACTTATAGCAGAAGAACAGAGAACCCCAGAAGATATCTTCTTTATTAACTCATTTCAATTACACCCATCATGTAACAAGAAAGTCTGTACCATTTTCATATCATACAGATTTCTTAATAAAACTGTTTTCCTTCTTAGATGGGTTACTTATTTGTACCACTGAGTCTTACCTGTGTGTTGAGAAGATGAAAATAATAAAAGCATACAAAATAACGATCTTGTAATCATTATGTCATTATCAAGGAAGGAGCATGAGAAACAAAGACAAACAGCGCCTGTAACTACCTCATCAGTATGCAAACTGTTTTTCTTATGCCCAAGAGAGCTGACACATGCTGAGTTTCGTGGGACAGCTGGGAATAGGTAGAAAATGCAGAGTATTAATTATGCAAATGCCGTGGCTTTGAAAAGAGCACGACAAGCTGCATTTTCTACGGCTCACTCCTGGCTGCTGTGTGTCCACTGGCTCCTCAAACCCAGGCAAAGACTGGGCTGTGTGCCAGGGAGGTGACTCCAGCCATCGAAATCAGAGCAGCAACGGGTTAAGAAGTGGGTTCTGTAGGACAACCTCCTCCTCCCACACTGCCCACAAAGTGAGGGTGGCTGGCCAGGGCTGTATGACCTGACATGACTTCCTTGCTTTTGCTTGGTGATGGGAATGATTAAATGCATACCTGTAACAAACCTGGTGCCGTGGCAGGTCTGGATCTGGTTTGGCTATCTGTGAATCAAGGCTGGCAGGAGAAGTCAATATCCCAGTGACCATATTAGTGCTTTAGAGCTGATGAGAGACCTTAGGCAGCTACTCCTTCATATATAAACTTGAAGCAAAGCAACATTACTGTTGAGATCACTGGATGCTGTCCCCTTCAGAATGTGAAACTCAGGTAAAACTGAACCTTGGAAAATGTGGAAATACAGTTATACCCAGAGCGGTTCTGGGTGACCTGCAAGCACTTCAGCCCTGCCTACTGCAAACCTGGGGCTAACTTGTGAGGAGCAAACCTTGGGGAAACACCCAGCCCTTGCCTGATCTGGAACTTTCCTCTGCTCTTGAAAATGCTGGTGACAGGAACAGAGAGATCTTGCTGAGGCTTCACTCTGCCCCATCTGAAGATGATCTGGAGGAGCTGAGTTCAGTTCTGTTCCTCCCCATCACAAACTGTCTGTGCAATTGTTGGCGTTTCATCTGTCTGTGCATCCCCCCTGCAAAAGAGAGGACAGGCAGCGAGGAGTTGGGGTGCCAGCTATGGCCAGGGCCCAGCAGGCAGCCAGCCTGAACCCAGCAGCACAGGGAAACCAGGACAGAAGCTGTGCACCCACATTCCCCATTGTCTTGTGCATCAGTCTTCCAAAATCACCACCTCCCCTTCAGCACTTCCAGTGTTAATTCTCCAGGGGGCATCTGTAGGTGAGATGGCCACTGAGCGGGAGAACTGAGGTGGAGAGTGGGCAGAGCTGTGATGGGAGACAACCCATGCGAGCAGGTTTTCAGGCTGATCCCATACACAAGTCAGCTCTACATGTAGTCAAGTTGCAACTCTCCTGTCATTACTCAAACTGATGCTAGCAGTTGCCTGGGGACTTCTGATGTTCCTCTGGTGTTTCTTGTCACCAGCTCATAAAACCCATATTTGAAAAAGGCACAAAGGACGTGTGTAAATTGTGTGGGAGCAAAATTCCCAGCAGGAGCAAGCATGAATGTGAATGTCACTAAGAATTAGAAGAAACAAACTTGTACAAGTGCTTCGTGGAAGCAAGCACTTAAGCACAGGTTGTTCCTTAAGAAAATACATTGAAAATACAGGTAAATCTTGATCCATCCCCCTCCCTCCCCACTCCCAGTAAAGCAAGTCTTTCTGATGTCAAAAGAAACAGCTTCTTTCTGTGCCTGCCTTCTCCATTTGCATAATAAGAATGAATGATTTTTCCCCTCGCCTTGGTGCCTGTCTTTGTACACACTATATGTAAGTCTTTGGATCATGGAAGTCTGCAACAAGTATATATGCATGTAGATCTACAACCTATCTGAGTGCACCAAGACCTCACCTGAAGTTTCCAGGAAATGTGAAAACTCAGAGTGAAGATTAAGGTTATTATTTTTGGTTCATTTCAGTTCCTCCTTGCCAAACTTCACCTGAAAGCCACTGAGCACAGGCACAAGCTCGGGGTACTCCCTTTCAAACAATCTAATACTGAGGCTCAGTTTCCTATTAAAAAATTGGCTTGACGACTTTTTAAAATATCTTTTTAAAATAAGTGGCCACTGCTCTCCAATGCATACCACTAGCACCCAACTCTAGGCAAACAGAAACACAAAATCAGGTCTTGCTTTATGTTTTCTCCTTTAGAAGCCAAGGTTTAAATTAAAAATCAGCTGTTTGCAAATCTCAGGGACTGAACTAAGATAAGCTTCCATATCCTAAGGGATATGGAACAGTTCAGCTTCACTTCTGAAGGCCATGAGATTGTGACAGCCTCCGTGAAGATTGTTAAACCTCCTCTTTGAGTGCCCTTTTACTGATGAAGGACTCTAAGAGCGTATTAAGTCAACCCCAAAGCTTTAATAGGTTGACTGGGCAGCCCCTCACCTTGTGGCTGCTCTCCTTGTAACAGCAGCAGAGCAATGTCCTCCGCAGCAGAAGCTCCAGGTGGGACACCACCACCATCAAACCCCTGATAAGAGCAGTTGTTAGGACCAGTGGGGTCAAATGTGCAGTGAATTGTCAGCAGAATGCATAGCAGTAACAAGGCACTGCTGTTTCCCACTAGCATGCTGCATGATGTTATGTAGGACATGGTTTCCAGGGCTGCCATAGGCCAGGCTGCAGACTCTCTGGTTCCTCTGTGGTGCTTACATATCCTTCCATTGCTGGGCGAGTTGGAGTGTATTTTCCTTTTGGCAGTTTGACATAGCTTTTATTCAAAATGGGGGTGAAATTGAGGTTGCCTCAGTTTCCTCTTGATATTTTTTTCCTAAAGGGCTGAATGGAATCAATGCAAAAATGAAATACTTCCTTTTGTATTTGACTTTTTGTTGTTGATTGGAGGTAACTGTGATTTGTGAGCACCACAACAGCCAACCACTGAAATAGGGTAGCATGTCCCCTTAAAATTCATTTAAAATAGAAAAATGCATTCCAATAATGTTCCTCCAGCTGCACAAAGAAAGCTTGAACTTCTTGAAACACTGTGTTTGGGTATCTTTCAAAACCAAAACATGTTCTTGTGGAAAAAAATGTGCTTAAGAAACAGTATGTTCCAATCAAACCTGTGATTCATGGGGAAAACATTGCTGATTTCTAGTACCAGAGAGAGGATGCTAAGGCCTGGGAAGCTGAAAGGGGCAAGGGCCCTGCAGCTTGTTCTCTCCTTGCAGCTGAGAGACAGACCAGGCCTGAGGAGACCATCAGCAAGGGTAGAAGCCACCTGTTGCAGAAGAATATTAAGCCTTTTCCTTTTTTTTGGTTTTTTTTTTTAACAGTTTTTAAACAATCCACTGGGATAGGATTAAGCTCCAGAGGCAGATACTCTAAACTTCTTTGGGTTAACATCCAGAGGACAAACTGGCAAACTGGTGCACAAAAGAAGATGAAATCCTAAGAGCACTGTAAGGAAGGCGTCCCTGAGGCTGCGGGGCTGGTTTTTTTCCCCGGTCCTTGTGAGTGGTCCTGCTGGCCTGCAGATGGCGAGTTTGCCTTTTGGAGACGTGGCTGTACGCTGACAAGATGGGGAAAAGCCTTAAATCTTTAAGGGAATCTGAAAAACACATACCATCAGAAGATGACAGCTAAAGGTTAACTCTTCAGCCTCCCTAACGCCTCTCCCATAATGCTTAATTTTGTGTGCATCACCAACTGTTTACTAGGCATGAGGATATTGCCCTGAAGATGGTGGTATCAGTACTTTGGCTGATCATTACATGTTATTATTTGCAATGGAAATAGAGAACTTCACCCACTTTAGCAGCAGTCACAGTACAAAATCANTAAAAAAAAATTTTTACAAAAATAAGAATAAAAACTTTTCGTAGGGCTCAGGCATTAAGACTGCCCTTTCTGGAGGCAAAGTAAAGGTATATGATCATGGTATAATTTTCTTGTCCCTGCCACAGGCTTTAGTAACACACAGACATTAATTAAAAGATACCCATATTGGCTGATTGACACCAAAGGTCCCACAGCAAGGTCCAAGACTAAAACTCAAGCAATGACTTGCAGCGTTACTGATCTCCGCAGCATCATGAACCAAATTCTCCAAGGAAGTCACAGATTTTCAGTCTAGGCCCCACTGAATCATCACATGCTTTTAGGAAAATGTTTTCCACATCTGTTCTTCAAAATCCTTATCTGTGTTTTAAACTCGCCTGGACTCCTTCACCAATTCACAAAATCAAAAATATGGATACTTCACAAAAGTAAAAATATGACATTGAAAAGAGTACTTTTAATAGGCAAAGAATACATGTTTTTCCCTGACTGCCTACATGGAAACTCCACTAAGCTCATCCTGTGAGACACTCATTTCCTATTGCTGGCTTCCCTCTCTTCCTTTCTACTTTCCTACCTTTCCTCTTACATTTCTGTCCTGTCCAAGAGCAGTGCTACAAAACGAGGCTGGAATGTGAATCATGTATTTCCAAGAAACAGAGAGAACTTGCTTTGTGGGTCAAATTTTCCATTTATTTTTCAATAAAGATTTCTGAGTGCTCCCGAGAGCCACATGAGTAGGAATGTCTTTCCAACATGCAGCTGTTCATTAATTCCTGGGAAAACCCTGAAACAAAAAGAGTTTTCAGTAACATAGTAATCTTTCCATTCTGAAGCTTCACTGTTATTTTGTTAAATAAAGCACTCAGCCATTCAAAAAAAAAAAAAACCCCAAAAAAAACAAAACAAAAAAAAATTTCAATGTGCTATTTTGATCAGCTATACAAGTACACACATACTGCATTCTGGCTGCAAATCTCAAATTTGGTAATAATTTTGTGACCAAATAACCAAAACATTGCAGGGGGTGGGAGGATTTTCCCACCTCACCTGCATTCCAGTGCAGTACCCTCTCTATACTGGATAGCTTGGGTTTTTCCCTGTGCCACCACCCCAGGCTGCAGAAGAGGCCCTGGGAGGGAGGAGGTAGGATCTTCTACATCCTAGAGTCCTGGGCAGCACAAGAGGCAGGCAGCTGCTCCTGCTGCCAGTATTGGAGCACTGTGCCCAGCTCTGGAGTCCTCAGCACAGGAAGGACATGGACCTGTTAGAACGGGTCCAGCGGAGGGCCATGAAAATGATCAGAGGAGTGGAGAACCTCTCCTATGAAGACAGGCTGAGAGAGTTGGGGTTGTTCAGCCTGGAGAAGAGAAGGGTCTGAGGACACCTAATAGCAGCCTTCAATAGCACTTGAAATGGGCCTACAGGAGAGATGGGGAGGGAATCTTTATCAGGGAGTGTAATGATAGGACAAGGGGTAATGGTTTTAAATTGAAAGAGAGGAGATTTAGGTTAGATATTACAAAGAAATTCTTTCCTGTAAGGGTGGTGAAACACTGGAGCAGGCTGCCCAGGGAAGTTGTGGATGTGTCATCCCTGGAAATGATCAAGACCAGGCTGGGTGGGGCTTTGAACAACCTGGTCTAGTGAGAGAACCATGGACCTCGATGATCTTTAAGACTCTAACCATTCTATGATTCTGTGATTCTGTGATTCTATTGCTACAAAGCAAGTAGCAGCAGCCCCTCTGACATTTCTGGCATTGCAGAAAGATGCTGTCTCAGCTATTGGACCATAAAGACAGAGCAAACAGCCAGGCCTGTTATATTTGCACCAAGACTGCCATCATGTTCGTCTCTACAAGCCACAAGACCGGATGAGCTGTGTGCTGTAGCACATCACCGATTCGAGAATTCATGTAAACACCAGGCTCTCCTTGCTCTGCCACAGCCACCACTGTCCCCCACTCGCCCACAGGGAATGGGTGGGCTTTGCAAGAGTCTGGACACATATATGAGTGTATTTGCCTGTGGCTTTTCCTCTGCATACTCAACACCCAGCACTGCAGGTTGCTGCCATGACTGGAGCTGTTTCAGGGATGTTGTAAGGATGCTTTCCAAGCCAGCAACTGGCTGTGGAGTGCAGCAGAGGGTGGAGGATTCCTACAGTACCAGGAAAGGAGAAATGCATAGCAAAGGTTGAGTGGTAATAAACAGGAAAACTTCCTTGATTTATGCTCAGAAGAGCATGTTGTTGGCAAAGAGCAGCACTTAGTACTTCATCCTTCCAGCAAGCCAGAGACTCTGCTTGATTTCCAAGTCTTAATAGCTTGTCTTTGACCCCAAGACAGTTTGTGGCCCATGTGGGGAGAGCTAAGGAAAGCAGGGGCTTCACTAGGATATTTCACTAGCCTGGGGGCATTCCCTTTGCACATTTTGGATGAAATTCCCAACAGCATTTTTTCACTGAAAACCCCCAGCATTTTTGGCTAACTGAATCCTCTTGCCTTGCTGCAAGACTCTCTAAGCCATTACCTCTGCCTTTCCCAACACATACAGGGCTTCCAGGCTCAGCTAAGCATGAAGTTGCTACATGGTCTTAGGAGTACCGTAGCTCTGGGGTCTTAAAGACTCATTGCCATTTGGCACAGAATCTACTTTTATAGGATCAAAATCGTTTGACTGCTGGCCCGGATTACTGCTGACAAAAATAATCCCAGGGTTTGTTGTCACTTGGATGACATGTGGTCATCAGGCCCAAGAGGAAGACTGCACCTCTGGCAAACTCTCTCCAGTGAGATGGCAGGCTCCCATCACCCCACGCAAGTAATTTTGGAGGGCACCCACCCACATCTCTGCAAAGTCCTGCCACTTGAGGGCAAAAGGTTTGGATGTCATATCTGCAGTGGGCTCAGTAGCTGCACTATGCTCAAACCAACAACTGAGTGGCTCTGCCTAGTCAGAGCCCCTGTGTTTTGTAGGATCTGGTTCTTTCTTTCAATTTTAAAAAATGGAAAGAGTCCGCTTTTTAAAGTTCTCCAGACTACAAAAGAACTGGAAGGCGTTTTGCTGAGATCAACAATCAAATCCTCCATGATTTACTTCAAGGGCCTTTTGACATTCCCCATTAGCGTAGGCACAGTGATTTCGTTGGCTGTTTTTCCACTGCAGGTGTAGATCAAAGTGCTCTCTCTGGCCACCCACCACCACCATTTGCCATTCAACTTGCATTCCCCAGCCACCACAGCTCATCGGCAGCTTTTATAACGAGGTTCTTTTTATCACCTATAAGTATCATCATTCAGCACTGCAGGTAGATCTGTGAGCAAACAGCTTGCTAATAGTAAATGGCAATAAGAAAACTGCCCATGCCAAAGGCAGAAGGAATATTGCCCTGCAACAGCTCCCTTATTCTGGGCCAGCCCAGGACACCCCTCTAATAGCCAAATATGGGTTTATATGGTGAACGTGTTTCCATGTCCCCTGCTAGGGGTTGCAGGAGTCTTGTTCTCTGCTATTCTCAGGATTAAGTAATGAGGGAGACAATTTTCTTGGTAGGGACTGTCTTGCTTCCCAAAATAATAGCGGCACCACAAAATAGCAGTAACAAGAAATCAATAAGAAAACACAGTAACCATTCATAACACAAAGACCCCCAGAGATTTGTAGAAAAGCTATTAACTTCATTAAAAAGTTGTTTATGCTTTCCAAGAACTCTTTTCAGCATACCATAAAAGCTCAGAGGGAGAACAGACAGAACTATGGAATATTCTGTACCATAGACGCCCTGTTCAGTATATAAATGGGGGTTGGCCAGGGAGGAAAATCCATGATCACTGCTTGGAAAGGTACCAATTCACCAGGTAGTGAGAGAGATTTGGGTCATTATTATCATCATCATCATCATCATCACTATTGTTGTTGTTATTTTCCTTTTCTGTTATTAAACTGTCTTGAACTCAACTCACGAGGGGATTTTTGTCCTTTTCCCTTTCTGTATCCCTTTCCCCTCTTTTTCTATTTCTTCTCCCTGCCCTTCTGGAGTGAAAGGTGGAGAAATGCGCGAGCAGACACATGATCCTAGCTGCCAGTTGGGGTTAAACCACAATAGTGAGAACCAAAGGCTGTAAAATTATAGAGGTAAAAGGTAACTCATCAGAATTCAAGTAATTAAACTGCTTTCACTCCACACTTTCAAGCACAAAATCATTATCCAGGACAGCCTTTGAATATTGCAGTAGGGGAAGCGGTGCTCTGACTGATATCATTATGATACGCCTTCTTACCCACCTCTATCAGATTTAAACATTAATACTTGTAATTTCTTACCCATTCTGGGCAGTCAGATCTCATACCCAAACTGGCCCAGTCTAGTGCCCTCTGAGACATCCTTCCCCTTGCACTGCAGACATACTAGCTCTTGGCTTGGCTCCACATCACTCATTTATCTCCGGCTAACTTTGCACTTTGAAACCTCTCAGGGCCTCCTTTTCAGGTCCTTTGCTTGACATATTTTTACTTTTAAAAATGGCAACCCAAAGGGAAAGAGAGGTAAAAGAGAAGCATGGAAACAAAAAGAAGGAATTACTTAATGCCTACTTGGCAAAAACATGCTTTAGGTAATTCCTCAGAGATGCACACGATGTCACTGGCTCTAGGAACACGGTTGACTCTGCTGGCAATCATTAGTGTTGTTGATATGTACAACAGGTCCTCTAAAAATAGCCATGTTCAAATTAGAGCTGCAAAACCCCTGATGCAGTGATTCTCTGTGGTGTCCTGCCTCATTTCTTCTCACGCTCATCAAAGACGGATTTGGCCTTGCTTCTTCTAAATGATTTTAACCCATCTTTAATAGCACAGGCCATTAACGCAATTACTGTGTTGAACTACCTATATTCAGGGAGGACATCCCAGATGCCTTTGGTCAGCATAGGTTTTTAGTTTAATTAAATGTAGAGCAAAATCAGAAGTGCCAAGATATGCACCTCACATGTCCTTATTATTAACATTTCAGTATTTGCAGCTTTGCTCTTTGCAATCATCTGCTGCAAATTTCTCAAATATTATTGGATGTTACTCCATTGGTTTTCAAAAGCGCTTAGCAAAAAATGTTAAATATAGTCCAGACCTGAACATTTGAAGATATCTCTGTGGGTCAAGGAAGTGCAAGTCATAAAAGCCCGTTATGCACCGGACAATGTATTTACAAAAGATACTGAAGGGTGTTCAAGCAGAAAAATAGGCCGTTGAAAGGCTAAATCCAGCCATTGATTCTTATGTGTTACCTTATCGTTATTTCTTCCCAGAAAACAGTCTATCAATCAGAGGTGTCTCTTGTTTCATTACAAGTGTCCCCTTTGTGAGGACCTTTAACAGCAACTGTGAGGTTTTTAAGTACTGTTTCTTATCACCACACAAGCTGGACTGCAAGGATCAGTGTTACCTTTCTCCCCCGGGAATAAGAATGGTATTGCCAGGGACACACTATCATTGCTGTGGGAAATGCAACACCTTGCTAATCTGGCATTTGTTTTATACTAGAAACTATACGACTAACACTAACTGTCCCTTGCAGTATCCACACATCAGTACTCTAAAGTGCAGTCACTGCAATCAAAAGAGACACCAGTATTTTCAGGAATAGGATCATAGAATCAAAGAATCATATAGGCTGGAAAAGACCTTCAAGATCATTGAGTGCAACCATAAAACTAATACTGCCAAGTCCCTAAGCACCACAACTACAATTCTTTTAAATACCACCAGGGATGGTAACTTAACCACTTCCCTGAACAGCCTGTTCCAGTGGTTGATACCCCTTTCAGTGAAGAACAAACTAAACCTTCCCTGGAACAACTTGAGGTCTTTTCCTCTTGTCCTATCACTTGTTACTTGGGAAAAGAGACCGACTCCCACCTCATCACAAGCTCCTTTCAGGTAGTTGTACACAGTGACAAAGTCTTCTCTCAGCCTCCTTTTCTCCAGGCTAAACAGTGCCAATTGCCTCAGCAGCTCCTCAGTCACACTATCAAATACTGATAGCGCACTCTGAAAAGCTGAGTCCTCCCTATAGGAGGACTACAAGAGTCCTCTTTGTGGAAAAGCACTTTTTTTTCTTTTTCTTTCTTTTTCTTTTTCTTTTTCTTTTTCTTTTTCTTTTTCTTTTTCTTTTTCTTTTTCTTTTTCTTTTTCTTTTACTTTTTCTTCTTTATCTCTTTTTTTCCCCTGAAGGAAAGGGTGGGTCCAAGGAAGTTCTCAGGCAGTTGTCTATCTTCCTGGTATCTGTTTGATTCTCAGCTTGCATATTGCCAATTTTCTGTGAGCTACATTTGATCCTGTGATGTGCAGAGTAAATACTCTGTGGTGTTCTGTGCAATATCCAACGCAGCAGCAGTTTCTCTATCACATGGAAGATTGAACTTGCTTTCTCTCTACCCGCAGCTCCTTCATGTTTGCTTTCCCTGGCTACTACAATGTGAAGTAAAATTGCAGCTGTACCTTCACATTTAAGACCTGTCCTGCTTTAACATATAGCCCCTAGTCTCTACTTCTTAGCGACACAACCAAAAAACATCCCATGAGAGAGGAAGAACAGACACATCATATATTTCATGAGAGCCAGTTGGTTCCTTCAGGCTTCAGGAACTGGACATTTCTGGCTAGAAGGAGTGCTGAGCTTCACAGTGGTGTTCCTCCTGGGTCAACCCCATGTTTAGCCTTGGGAGGCTCCAAGCCTTGGTTGGGCTTCAAAGTTGGGCACTGGAGCTGGAGAGAGAAATCACCTTTTTCTGCTTAGATGGAGGCCTGAGTGAGTTTTTCACCCTGTCGGAGAATCATTTCCCCACCTTGAGTGATTCGCACACTCACTTCCTGCACTGCCACAGCTGTTTGAACACCACGGACTGGGACCGGCTGCAACAAAGAACTGAAAATGATTGAGAGTCATGATGAAGATGCAGCCCCTTCCCTCCCCACCCCAGTGACTTCTGTGAGATTGAATCTGAGCTTTCTCTGCTTAAAGGTGCTTCATTTATGCAAATCAACATGTTGCACACATATAAAGAACCATTAAATACTCAAAGTCGGTAATTCTCAGCAAAGTTTATATAACAAATTCTATACAAATTACATACATACATTTATGCTACCATGGAAAATGTAAAAATTTATGTCTGAGAGATATTTCCAGAACAGCTTAGTTAAGAGAATTGTAACTGACATTACTAATATACTCATTCTTTAGAATGCTAAATGGTTTCATCACCTGTAGATATCATGGGTTAAACTATAACTGACCAGGGCAGAGTATCAGGGCCCCTACAAGGAGTAGTCACAGCAGCCAAAAATGTAATGTTCTAAAGTAAACTCTAAGTATTACTTAAGTATTTTGGTATTCTTTTGCGTCTACATATGGATTATGACTATGGTCAGATTTCCATCAACATCTAATAAGAAGATGCTTGCACTTTTGCCATCGTGTGGAGAAAGGACTTTACAGACATCAAGAGAGATAATTATCATAAAGCTTACTTGTTTCTCTTTGGAAGTTTATAACTTGCTCATGGAGGAATGGTGGTGACTCAATGTCATGTAAAAGGAAAACATTATAAAAATAATACTATTGGAGTTTCTGAGAAGAAAATCCTTGAAAACTATGTTGTTGAGAAATATGAAAATACAGAAATATAAGGTACCTGTTGCAGAAGCAATACAAGTGTGCAGTATGGTCATATGTAGTGATTGCTATGTCTCACTGGATAATGATGGCAAATTAAGTTGTGTAATTTTCATAAGGTGACACATAGCTAAAATAAAATTTATTGGTCAAAAAAATATAAATATCTGGTATATTGTTGACACGTGAGCTGCACTTTCAATGGAAAGAAGAATCAAACAGCTCACTGAGAACATACTGTTTGTAACCACCTAAGCATGGAAATACCATAATGTTGATGATGATAGTTTTCAGTGCCACACATTCTTCCTCAATATGATTATGTTAAGACGGGAAAGAACAGTGTCAGAAATTCATGAAATGTAAAAAAGAAATTCAAATTAAATGCTTTTAATTTTGACAATGATTCAGCTAGCGATACCATTGGTATTTGGATGACAATGACCTGCATATTAACACAGCATGAGAACTGAATTTTTCCTGCAGTATTACTTGTGTGATACAATCTGTAAGTAAATCTTACTTATGAAGTAAGCCAGAGAGAAGTCATAATTTGATCCTACATGTTGCAATCAAAATCTCACACAAAATTTCAAAGGAATTTAAAAAATAACATGACACTTCAGCCAATACCTCAACTGCTTGTAAATACTGACGTGTATCTGTACAGATGGCTGTTGCTATAACCCTGCACTTGAAAGAAGCTTCAGCTGCTCTTGCTGTCAAACCCAAGTTTGGGTTTTCACAAACCTTATTTTTCTTTCAGCCTGTGAGTCTGAAAAATATGTAAGGAATAAACAGGCAAGAGCTACAGTGAAGAACAACCTCCTTGGAAGCATGTTAACTTTGCAGAGTTCAGCACTACAAAGCTAGGAACTTAGAGTAAGGAAATTTGCTGCTTTGACCTACGCTTGGTGCCCTTGTACCCATGCGTTATGAAAGAGAAATACAGAAACCTAAGATTATCCATGCTCCTGGAAAACTCCTGCCTTATTCCACGTAAGGATGTCTCTTCCTAAAGGGATAACTATACCTTCTTTTTACACCAAACTGTGCCATTACTTTAATGATTTTTTCCCCTAACAAGTAATTTTTAGAGAAGCCCTTAACTGCATAGAGACACTTAAGTGAAATAGGTAATGTTATTCAAAACTAATGCTATTTACATTGTATTTACATGCAATGATTGTATTTACCGGCAATGATTGTATTTAAATACCTGCAACGATAACTCTGTCTGCTTCTTATGGAATAGGATATAGCTTGAGATAATGGAAACAAAAGTCCTTACAGGAGTCCTAATGCAGAGGCAATTGAAGGCCAGGAGAAGGTTTGCCTTTGCATTTCTCAACAAGGGCCAAATGTAAAATCATAGCAGCCAGTTAGAGAACATCCAGGTTAAACCCTGTCCCTAATCAGTAGATCTTGGAGCTGACAAATTTGCTAGTCATGATACCTTCACAAATGACAAGGGAGAAAAAGGGGGTGGGAGAAGTAAGAAGGAGTTAATAATCTCCAATCTTGTCTGTTATCTCTCCCTGTGAGATTTCAAAGTTCAGTTATAAGCCAAGAAAGTAAACATCATCAGCATGAATTTAAAATGCTTTCAACACACGCCTCATGATCATTCAAGTAGATACAGAAATAAAAAACAAACAGAACAAAGCCACCTAGAAAATAATTCATTTTGTCACTTGAAATACTGAACATGTTTTTACAGAGTTGCACCCTGACCTCAGCTAGATTCATCAAGTAATTAGCCACTATGAACCACTTTTTTGGTTTACTTAGTTACACACTGTTGGGTTACTGGTCTGTGATAGTTACTGACCTTTTTCTAAGGACATCCTTGTCCCTGTCTTAAGAACCCTTCCTGCTAATAATATTTGAGTATTTTTTCCATATCAGTTTTGACATATAATTTTGCTGTGTTTTTCACACCAAGGGCACTACCATATAATTTCTCTTTCCCTGCTGTTTCCAGCATTGGCACTTACAGCCTTGAGCCTTCTTTTCTGATGCAGCTGGAGGATGGCAGCTGAGTGCAAAAACCTTTCTGCAGAGATTTCCATGGGTAATGTTGACTCTCCAGGCTGCTGCGGTGGTATGCAGCAAGCTTTAGAGCTCCTTTTTATAGTTGCTCATATCAGTATGCTTTGACTCCTGGGGCCACAGTCATACTGAGAATAATCAAAATACTGGCACTTCCCAGACTACACGTGGATCTGTAACTTGTCCTATCAGCTAATAGCCTTCATAGCCATGAAGCTGTGAAGCCTTCAGGGAATAGAGGAAATTATATTTTGTAAATATATTTCTGTTCTCGCTATGCAGTCTGTTCTAAAGTTCAGAGACTGCTGTTGGAAGGATTCATGTGAACAGGTTTAATCAAGCCTGCAGACTACAATTATGTAAGCATGACGCTATCTTCTGGGACAAAAATAAGAAGCAAGTTCAGCATTTCATTACCCATCACGAATGTCAATCCATACGTAGGCGAAGGTTGACTAAATTTGGTAGGTAGCTGGTTGTAACAGGATCCAAAGACACCTGGATGTGATAGCGGCACTCCTTCACCTTGTTAGCTGGATGAGTTGTCTGATCCTGGAGCACATTCTGCCTATGTTAGAATATACCCTTGCCATGATTCATAATAGATATAGATATATATAAATATGTGTGTGTGTGTTTACTTCTTACTGAGTATTTCTATACTGCAAATCTTCTTTATCTAAACCGTTTTCCCCACGTATGGAGCAGCAGATTTTTTTCAGGTCATGGGAAAATAGCTCAAGCCAAATGGATGTAAAGTAAGAGCTCCAACAAAGCAGAGTGTGCTTGTGTGGCATGGCTTACTAAACACAGGCACAAGAATGAGTGGCTCTATGACAAAACACAAGCTAGGGAAGGCATGTACATTGTGGGAATTTCATCACTTACTTTGGACACTATAATACTCAGTCACTAGCAAGAATTATCCTTTTATCTCTTCTAAGTGCTGCTGCATGCACATTTTTTTAAACAGGGGCTATTAACCATTTTGTGAGCAGTTATGGGTTTTATAAAACTTATTGTCTGGATCTGGAAAAGCAGAGCTGCAAGCTTTGCTGGGAATGGTGTTACTCACTGGTATTTCTCAATAACCGGACTCACACGTGCTATCTTAAAAATAGCCACACTATATCCACACACCTTCTATATCCACACACAGCTTATCCCTTGCTTAGTCCTATTGTACTTTCCTTCCCCCTAACAATTTATTTTCACTGACCTCAGTGCAGCCAATGAAAAGAACCTTGGGCAAAAAACCTGACACATTTATGATACACAAAATAATAAAGATATTTCTTCTATTCTTGGATGGATAGAGAATCCTTTTGGTCCCCACAGGCAGCTGAGAAAATACATTCAGGCACAAATATTATCAAAGGCTTTCTCTTGATGCTCCTTCCCCAGTTCTAGCCTAGAAGTAACAACAGGCTTAGGGGTGGTATGTGAGGAGCTGGACCACGTTTCAGTGCTGTTGATACACCAAGCACACGTGGTGTAGTGCACATTTCACAGCTCAGGGAAGCGTAAAGCCATCCCAAACTAATTCCTGACAAGGCTGAAAATTCTGCCAGCATTGTTTTTGACAACTGCTCTGCAAACACAAGTAGTGAAGCCTTCCTCAGTAAAATACAGGGTATAAGACAAGCGGAGCTTTGAATGCCTCAGCCTGTGAAACACTTGTCTGCTGTCTTCATCTGCCTTTGCAGGGAACACATCGAAATGCCTACCCTTAAAGGGAAGTCACTATTTTAAGGACTTACCCAGGCAGCAGCGGGATGGGAATTTCTACCAAACAGCTCAGGGATAAGGTTCAGATGTAAAAAAGCCGGGAGGAGTTACATAAGGTACATTTTCTTTGTGCCAGGTGGTAGGTAGGAAGGCTGTGAGCTTCACTGATCTGAATGTCCCCTAACTCTGCCCTCCTGCACGCTGCCACTGCCACCAACGCCTTCAGAAGTAGAGGATCAAAAGTAAAAAGTATATTTTTCTGTTCACTGCAAAACCAAGCATATGAACTTTTCCAATTCAAGGGTTTGTGCACAAGTTTCTTTGAACGTCTTTAAAAGCAGCGTGATTTAATCTGCCCAGAAGGGAGCAGCATTGATACCCGGTGAAGGACAACCAAGGTACTATTTATTGCCAGACAGTAGACAGCCTCATATTATCAGTCACAATATAGGGATGCAGTTATTGTTACAAATTTGCTCTGAAATCTAGGAATTATTTCTATCAATTGATTAACATGCTAAGTAGCTTCCTTAGCAGGAGTTACATCAAGTTTCTTCATAGGAGCCTTTGTGTAAAACAGGCATAAATCTGAGTAAACCACAAAGTTATTATGCTTGTTTAAGCGCAACAGAAACTGTAGCTTGCTGACAGTAAAAATGCATCGTGGTAAACACAAGGCTACCCTTGATGCACTGCAGATGTACCCTTAATTAATCACAGAAACAATCTGCTGTTTGCAGGGAACTTTTAAAGGATCCATTTTAAAAGGAATATGCACCAAAGAGCCTGACCTTGTCAGGTGATGTATAACCCTGTTACCAAACAAGCCTGTGCCTTCAGGATTTGAGGAAGAAAGGGGTATTCTGCCTAACTGAGGCTTCCTTCTTCTCTTCTGCAGGACTTCGCTGCCTCCTCCTATTTACAGCTCCGCCAAGGATTTTCTGTGCAACTTTGACCAAGTCACTAGGGCAGAGCTGTTCGCAGAGCGTGTCTCTGCCTACGCTGCGCCAAGGCAACGCTGGCGGGATGTCAAAGCACAGGCTTGGCACAGGCACCGGGTGCTGGCTCTGCCTGGGCTGGTTTGTAATCAAGTTCCAGTCCTGCCAGCACCCGAGCGTGTTCGTGACGCTGCACAGTAATTTGAGCGTGGGACCACCTTCCTGCAAGCGAAGCCCTAAGCCTGCTGAAGCACAGAATTTTCCCACCCAAAAAAAATATTAAAAATTATAAATTATGTTTTGCTGAACAATCACCAACTTTTCCAACCCTGTGATGGCAGTTAAATCAAGTACAAATTTCTGCATTTTTCTCCTGCCGTTGGAGCTGAACTACTTCCACATTTCTGTGTGGGTGATTGCCTTTGATCCCGCAGAGAGGAGGTAGCTTCCTCGAGGAGTGTGTTGGGAGGGAACAACTGTTGATCTCCCTTATGAAACCCCATCTGTTGTCTTCAGCAACTCTTACTCGCTGGCTGAAGAAGATAATGTTTCTCCGGCAGTAGCTGTAATTTTCCAAGCACTTTGCTGGGTGCAAAGTCAGAACTTGAATAAACGTCCTTTTTGAATTAAAGGACAAGCAGGGATATAATTTTGCTCTCTCCCTTCTGTTACACAGTGTGTTATGAATTAGGCTGCTGGCAGTCAGGTAGGGCAGAGTCCATGTGGTTTTCATGGACTGTTCCACACATCTGAAAACAAACAGCCATGCGCTAATCTTAGAGGCGGGTTCTGGAAATGGGAAAGCCTTTTTTGGGTATTATTTTGGGTAGCATTACTTCATGATTTTGACAACCTGCCATTTATTATACATGATGGTTAGTTTAAGGTGGAAACTAAGTCAGCAGAAGCTAAAGTTGGTAATATTTCAGTGTTACAAAGCATTGACTTTGATGAATTGTTTGGAGAAATTAAAGGGAAGAGTGTGAGGATTTGGGGGGAAAAAGCCCAAACTAACCAAGTGAACGTAAACACTAACACAACTACCTCCTCTCGTTGGTTATGTGGAAATTCTTTGATTTGAAGGGCCATATCTGAAGCCACTCTCACCCTACGTTAGGGAGACATTTCGCTCGCAGTGAAACACTTGCATTTTTAGCAAAAAAAA
>VXBJ01004143.1:650978-673812 GCA_013400055.1 Nycticryphes semicollaris
CCCCCCCCCCACCCGGCGGAGAAGAGCAGAGCGGGGGCCGGTCCCACCGAGCAAGTCCCACCGAGTCCCGCCCGTGAAGGGGAGATGGGGCTAAGGGGAACAGACGAGATTCCGCCTCTCCTCTCCCCGGGTGCGGAGCTGCACTGCTTGGCGCCCGGCCCCTGGCATGAGAGGCGGGACCCGGCGGCCGCCCCCGCCCCTCGGTGCGGGGCGGCAGGAGAGTTGAACTTGGGAAGCCGCTCCGTATGGGGCCGCAGCGCTGCTCGGCCTGAGGAGAGTCCACCCCGCGGCCGAGGCGCCGGCGCTCCCCGCCCGGGAGCGGGGCGGGGGGTGGTGGGGACGGAAAGGCCGAGCGCGGACGGCCGATGGAGAGGCGAGAGGACGGGCGGGACTGGGCGTACAGGTAGGGCTGCCGGCGGCGGCGCCGCTGCTGCTTCTCCTTTCCTTCCCTTCCCGGGCCCGTGTGGCGGGCGCCGGCTCTGCGGCGGGTGCCATGGCAGCGAGCGGCTCCCGGAGGGTCCGGCATGCCCGCACCCCTGCCGCCACCCACCGCGGCCGCCTGCCCGCTCCCACCTGGGCTCTTCCGGGGCGCGTATGGGGGTGTGTGTGTGTGTCACATTTATAAACACTGCTTTTACAACTTTCCTGTGAATCTTCAGCGCTCTGAGGGAGGGAGCGAGCTGGGAAGGGTGTCTCTCAGCGCCTCGCAAAGACTTTGGGTGGTTTTTTTTTTGGCAGTNTTAGGGGGTGGCGATAACCGTCACTACCAGCCGGCAGGTTAGGGAAGGTAACTTCCTGAAAAACCTTGCTTCCCGACTCTCGATTTTCCCTTTCTGCCTCAGGAATGGAGTTCGGCATGAAATTATTCTGTACTTGCCGCCTGGACAGTCATAAATAGGAGATGTGTTTTCGTGGAGGTGTTGGGACTGTTTTTTTGGGTGTTCTCACGCTCCCTGTCTTCATATAAACTTGCATCGGGTGGTTCGGTGTTCTTTACACCTGTGTGAGGGGGTTTCTGTCAAATTTGAGGAGTACAGGAATACAAAGGTGACTCTTCTAACTGCTGATTAGGTAATACCATTTGGAGGTCTGAATATTAAAATGTTCTTCTTCTGATTCACACTTTACTGCCCGTGATGATCCCATGAGCTGGAGTTTACCCAAGGCTGCGCCAGTGCCGCTCCATGGGCAAACTCCTTCTCCATAAATTAAACCATAGAATCATAAAATGGTTTGGGTTGGAAGAGATCTTAAAGTTCCAAGCCTCCTGCCATGGGCAGGGACACCTCTCACTAAACCAGGCTGGATTTTAAGTCTTGATGTCTGTCTTGCAAGCTTTTCTGCATGGGCAGACCCCTCTGCCTGTTTAACTTCTAGGAAGCCTGTGAGCACTCTGTGCTCAAGTGATGACCAGCAGGTATAAAGCGTCCCGGGAAGTTGCCATAAATCCAGTTTAGCAAGGTAACTTGATGTATCAAGCTAAAACAGAATCTGAAACTCCATCTGTGCTGTGCTGCCTGAGATACTGCGATGTAACACTGAAAAGTTGTTAAAGATGATAAAGTAAGCGTTTTTCATATTGCATACAAAGAAGGCTCACAGAAGGATTTGTGTTTTTTTCCCAACCTGTATACTTTCATGAGGATAACTTCAGAAATAAGCCCCTCTAAAAAAATAATCTTTGTACCTTGTTCTTCTTGTTGTCACTTTTCTGTGCAGAGCTGTGTGGAAAGTGAGTTCAGGCCGAATGTGAGCTGTTGTGCTATACCTTTGTACTTTTCAACTGTTTGTATTACGGAGGAAAATACTTCCTGTGCTTCTGTGTGGTCAAAATTTGGGACAATCTTGTACACAATGAATCCTTTGCTCCAAAACCTCCTTAACTTCTAAAAGTAGTGAAATCTGTAAAACTGTCTGAATAGTGCATGTTTAAATACATTTACTTAAACAGCTTTGATATGATAAATGGAGTGTAACCGTTTGTGTAAAGCAGGTTTTTGTTGGGAGGAGGGAGTTTTGAGCTGCTATTAGAAATAGCAACTGGAAGTTATTTAAAGCATACTTGCATTATTTATTTTTTTTTCAGCTGTAGGTATGCAGAAACATTTGTACAAGAACTCTTTTTTATTTTGTAGGGTTGATCCATATGGGTTTGAAAGGCCAGAAGACTTTGATTACGCGTCCTATGAAGCATTCTTTTCCAGATATCTGGTGGTACTCACTAGAAGAGCCATAAAATGGTCCAAGCTCCTAAAGGGGAAGAACAGTATACAGAAGAGTTTAAAAGGTGAGCTGTGTGTTTATAGGTAAAAGCGGATTATGTTGGAACCAATATATTAACTTGTTTTGCATTTTTTAATGTTAAATACTATTTTGTCTTCAAATGAAAAACAGTAGCGTAAACAATAATAATACATAAATAAGTATGCTGTTGTTAGGGGAACCATTGATTTGATGTAAAGCTTGCAAAGGAGTAATCCGTCTTTGTCATATGCTATAGTACCTTTTACATCTGTAACCCAGAGATTATGGCCACTGGCTCTTCAAGATGCTGTTTTGCAGCTGTTTGCTGCATTGTACTCTGCTCTGTGCTCTTCAAAAAAGACATGAGATTATGTAGAAAACACTTGCCTTGGAACTGCAGAGGGTCAAGGTGTTAGGGTGCTCAGTTGTTGACTCTGGCATTTTTTTACATTGCTGAGATTTTCTAGCTCTCTTTATCCTTCTTTTTTAAAATGACGTTTACCTCACAGATAAAAAGGTGTGTACTAAGAACTGATGCTAGATGCCTTATGAAATGAGGAATGTAAAATTAATGCAGGAGCTAATGCAACATTGGATAAAGGGCTCATGGAACTGTCAATGGCCGCTTCAAAAAGCAAGAAAACCTCTAGTAATATTTTCTCTTGCAAGAGAGGCAGGGAGAAATAAATGGATGGAGTCAGAAGATGGCAGGGAATCCTTTGAAATTAAACAGTGAGTTTTTTTTCCTCCTGTTCTTTCTCTGGGTTATTTCATATAAGTATCTAAATTTTCCTCTCTGCTCTTAATGATGCTATTCAGCTTGCTTTCTCTTGAGAGTCTTTTGGAGCTGGGCACAGTTCTCTGTAAGTATGTTTAAAAAAAAAAGTGATTAAAACTAAGCAGAAGTTCATCAGGCACTGTAACAACTGTAACTGAATATCTAAAGCTGTGCTTCAGGTGCAGACTTGGACTGCTAATTCTGGTGGGTTTGTTGGTCTGGGTGGATTTTTTTTTATTGGCATCAAATACAGGGTGATAACTAGTGAGTCATTTCAAGTATAACAGTGTATTTAGTGTATAGATGTCCATTTTTAAGGCTGAGGTATCCCAGAAAATGTAGGCCTGAGCTAGAGCTGCTAGATCATATGCTGCTAACTATAAAGTAGTTACTTCTACTCTCTTCTTTTTCCTCCATAAATAAAGAAGCTTTTGTTTAGGGTGTCAAGTTTGAATGTAGCGATAGCTGTGCAGTGCTTTGAATTAGGCTTTTGAGGTTCTGCGGAACTTAGTTGCCTGGTTGTGGAAAAATAATCTCAGATTTTAATATATCCCTTCCTTTTCTTAAAATGTGCGAACTGTGACAGTGGCAGCTTTTCTGTATGTTAAGTTTCTCTTCCCTTGAGTGGCCTGTTCCAGTGTTGTAGACACAAACTGCTGCTGTGATTCAAACACTGTGAATTACATTGGTCTTTCTTTGGAGACAAAACTTTGACCAAATCTCTCAACTTGTCCACCAGGCTCCTGAACTGATCATCATGCTGCCCCACTAGCCATGTGATGGCATTAACCATTAATAGGGTTTTAATCATCTCCAACAGGCTACTGTTTATGAAAAATGGGATATCATGAATCCACCGAGGGGACACAGGCAATGGTTCTTGACTATTGCAAGCCCTTGTGGGCTAGTTCATCATCTTTGACTTTAGTAACTTTGGCTAAAGATTCTTGAATTTGTAGACTATGCATTCTCCCGTATATACATACTATGTAATTCTAAGGAGAGTGACTGGGAATAAATAACATTGAGGAAATATAGTCTGAGTGTAAATTCAAAGTTACAGTAAACCTCCCTCATTGTGGTCAGCTGATACCTCAGAAGAGGAGAGCAACAAGTTAATATGCACAATTAGCTAGAGTTACCTAAGCAGTTGTTTAGGTGTGTGCTTTATCCTGCAAGATGATCCTGTGGTGATTTCCTCGCAGGCAGGCAGAGAGCAGAAGGTCTGCCTAGTAATATGCTGAATTTCATTCCTTCAGGACCTGATTCCATTGCTCTGAAGCTTTTGCTTAGGAGCTGCTGGTTCTGATTAACTTCCCCTCTGCTGCAAGTCAGCCATGAGCTAGAACTGAGAAGAGTCTGTGATTTGCTGCTTCCCCCTGAACGCAATAGCTGTATTTGTGAATCCATATCCTTAATTTGAGTTCTGCTGAGGCCTTTTCTAAATGCATCCTGCTGTGAGTAGATGAGAGAGGCATTGTACATGTGTTATCTCAGTAACTCCACACCTATTTGTCTTTACATATAGAGAAGCTCGTAATTCCTGTCTGGGTGAACAGGAAGAAGAGATGACTTGTGTTAATTTTCCAATTTGGAAATGTGGCATGATCACATGCTGCTGTGTTTGCCTCACATCCAGGGTGGTATGTATGCGTATAATTCTGTTCTACTGTAAAGAAAAATAATTAGACTACATTTTAACAGTGGTAATTAAGCAGTGTATCCTGTTGTTCTGGATGACAGCCTTCCAGCAGGGTGCGTCATGGGAATTTTGGCTGACGGTTCCTTTTGCTCGTTCTCCAGTCTCTTCCTTTTTTTTTGTGTTTTGTGGTATTTTGTTTCCCTCTTCTATCTTCACTGTCTGCTCTGCACATGTGAATTTTCAGACACCATTCAGTCATTTGCCTCTTGTCTCTATCTGACGCCACTGAGATCCTCTTAGTTTTTGCTTTTCTCCATTCAGCTACCATCTTTATGGGACCAAAAAGCAGGTTCCTGTTCTGGCTCATTTACAGGCCGGCAACAAACTGACATAATTACCCAAAACAGCTTAATTCTAACCGAAAGTGTTCTGTGTAAAAGACTTTGGCTGTAAGTGGATTAGTCTAACCAGTAGCAGAAAGTACTCTCTAGCCTCCGAGACTGATAAAATACAGTGAAAGGTGGAAGTAATGGTATTGAACAGTGGTTACTACAGGAGTGCCACTGCTTCAGCCCAGGCGTTAAAGGAAGGAGCATCTTAGAAAGTCAGGTTTTTTGTTTGACTATAACTATAACTATGGCACAGATCAGCTTTGTTTCTTCTGTGATGCAGCTGTAAAATAAACCTTTTAATTCCTTATTGTATGTTCTTTTCATCGCTCTCATAGAATTTTCCCTGTAGGATCCAAGTTACTTTCTCAGTTACTAATGACTACTGTTGAACGCTGAGGAAACTAACTGGAAAGTTCGGAACACTCTTCAAAATCGCACTCTTCTAATATTTTATGTGAGATAATTTTTGTTTTTAAATGGGGTTTTCCTACATACGCTTTGTCTGTGGTGTCGAGCGAAACAATGTTAATGGGAGGAAAATATAAATACAACTTTATCTGGAGGCCAAAGCCTCCAGAATTCTTATATTCTACCATTAGACAAGGCCAGACGGGTTTAAAGTGATTTATTTATTTTTAAATCTTGTTACTATAAATAGTGGTCAACATTGGAAAATGTTATTTTTCTGCTTATTTTTCTCTTTAATTTACTTCTGGTAACAAGAAAAACATTAAAAAATGTGACTTTAAACATCTGTACTCTGGCACTGGATATCAGAGGTAATAGAATTACTGAGGCTACTTTTGTTTGCTTAAAAAAGTTTGGTGATGTTTCACACTTCATGAATGAAGAGGAAAAAATTAACATAAAGGTGTTTATTACATGTGTTTTAAAGCTTAGCCTGTTGTGTATGCTGCAGTTTGTCCTGGCAGTGATTCTGAATGCAGATATTCGGGGCCTGATGGTATTTAGCAGTGCTAGGTTTGAGATCAAGCCCTTGGTTTACAGCTGGAGTCGGATGTGCGATTGGAGATGTGCACAATCCAGCTTCATCTGTGAAAGCTTCTTAAATGTTACAGTGGCAGGATATTCTATGCTGTGAACTGTTTTTTTGTGCTTTTTAAAAGTTCCTTTGGATAATGGGGAAGTGGACCTATAGAAAACAAAATAAATACATATTTGTATAAACCAGTATAATTTTATGTATGCAATATAACATATGTATGCATATATAAAACACTTAATCGCAACTGTTCCTGTTTTCAAAGCTGCTTTGCTACCTCTGTATGCCACTTCTCTGCTCCTCGGGGAGTGGGGAAACTGGGGTAGGTAGTCACCTGGGGCAATCCAAGCCTCTGGCTGTCTATTAGCATGCAAATGATGACACTAACGAATAATGAGCATATATTGTTCTGTAGGGTTGCTTTCCCTTTGTGCCAGTGTCAAAGGCTTGTCTCTGCTTCTCTTGAATTTAATGTGTATTGTTGAATGTGGATGTTGGCTATGCCTCCAGAAAAAAATGCCTTTGGAATTATGTTTTAGAGTATGATAATGCAGTAATTTGGCCAGTAAATATGCTTTAGAGACATTCTCAGGCTCATCCAAACGTTTATTCTCATCGATCTAAATGGGACTGGTTTCTCATTCCTGCATTTGTTGTGCCCGTCTATAGGATTTTCTGAGCATTAGAATTCAAAACCTTGTAAAGAAGCTAAAGTGGGGATTATTAAACAACATGAAAACAAGTAGATGATTTCTATCCTGTCTAAAAGAAGGTTGCAGTTAAAGTCACTTTATAGCTAAAGCAGTACAGGCCATAACCTAGAGTATAAATCCTCATCAAAAAGCTAAGCAAAAACTGTCCCTGGAAAACCACATGTTTATTACAAATGTGAAGGGTAGGTGTGTTTCTTTCAAAGAAAGTACCAGACTTCAGGTGAGTGAAATGCTCATTAGATGTGCATGGAATCTCTCTGTTAACATTGGGAAAGCAACTTTGGCTCCTAAAGTATTTAGAAAGTGTCTGACTCAGTTGTTGGAAAACCTTGTTTCACTCTGCTGTTTTTAAGGCCTTTAATTCAGGCAGCATTTATGTTGTGTTATGGATCTTTGTGACTGGATAAAACCAGATTAGGTAATGATATTTTGTGTGTGTCTCTGGCCAGAATAAAAATGCCCACTCCTATTTGAGTCCTATAGAATTTAGGGACAAGAATTCGATAGTTCTAATTGATGCAGTCTCATTTACTTAGTAAGAAATGCTTGATTTCTTCCTTTGTTTCTTCTCCCCGGAAAAAGGAGAAGGGTCTCAAACATTCACCTGTTGTTTTGGGTCACAAGAGGTAATGCTGATTTAGTATTCTGTACCAATGAGCTGTATTGGCTGCCTATTAATATTTTTCATACCATTCCCAGGAGGAAGCTGCTTTGTCTGTCATTAGTCCGATGCTTCTTCCTGCAATCTTGCATCCTAGTTATTTACACTGAATCATCTGCTTAAAAAAACCCAAACCCAACAACCAAAGCATGCCCTGATGATAAATATGATGCAAGAGATTAAAGGTATTTTAGACTTGAAAAGACTTTACCAATTTAGAAAATATCATATGCTGCTCACTTATATTCCCAGTTCTTCCAGAAGTTCATTTAGACAGTAACCATGTATTTAATATTTCTTAGTTTCTGCTACAGTTTCAGTGATTAGGTACTAAAGTGAAATCCTGGGGTTATGGTAAACCATCATAGCCATTTATGCTAGAGCGTAACTAAGCAAACAGAAAGGGCTGTCGTGTCAAAGGCTATTAGTCATGCAGGGAAAGGAAAAGTCAGTGCTGTTCTGAATGAAAAAGCACAAAAATCAAGGGGAAATTTTGCTGTTCGTGTCTTTATCTGGAAAGGCGAGAAGAAGAGGAAAGGATTCAAGATCCTGGTGGGGGAATAGAGAAGAGAGGAAAGACTGGGTCTGGAGATCTGTGTGGGAATCTAAGTGGCAGGAATTTACAAGTGAATCTGAAGTATACTATGTGGCTGAGAAGGAAACACCCTAAACAGTAGCATAGGAGAGAAAGATAATAATCTCTAGTCAAGAAACTATGACTTCTCAACTTTTTGTTGCTCAATTCCAAAAGGAAAATATAACTGGATTATTATTTTTGAAAGAAAAAAAAACCCAACCAACACCACCAAACTTCTTGTTTTGCAGTGAAGAGATATATCAGGAAAGGCATCCCCAATGAACACCGTGCATTGATCTGGATGATTGTGAGTGGGGCCCAAGCCAACATGGAACAAAACCCTGGATATTACCAGAGACTGCTTGAAGGAGAGAAGAATGACAAGCTGGTTGAAGCAATCAAAACAGGTTATTGTCTACATAACACTGATTACCTGTCCTATGTCCTTAAATGTTAGAGATCACGTTATGTCATGGAAAACTTCTGTTAATGTAGTAGAGGTTTAAGTGTTAAATTAACATGTAAATTAGATTAGCCATAAGCTCTTTAGCAGCACAGATCTTTCTAGGTTCATCATGTGATCAAAAGCATTAAGGAAGATTATAAATTATTTGGGAAGGAACAGAGAACAAACTGGTAAACAGTATTTCATCATCTCCTAAGTGAAGGATGAGCTATAGCTTTGTATCATGACACCTGCCTCTGGATCTGTTTCTCCTTACTTCTGTCCCAATAGGACACTGGAAGAGCACCAGGGATGGTTGAAGATGTGGTACAGTATCCATATGAGGCAGAGGCAGTATGCTAGGATTTCAGCTTGAGCAAGAAGCTGCTGATAGAGTTATATGAATTATAAGTGGTGTAGAGAGGGTGAGTGGGGTTGCAGGTTCAGAAGAGCACATCACTGATGGCACTTGTTACTGGATGGTGCTGATGAGGCTGGAAGTATGAACTGGTTTAAAAAGGAGTTTGACAAACTGAGGGGTGGTGAAATCCATTTGACGTATGAAATCCTAAACACTAAATGTGAATCCCTGAAAGAATGAATGCGCAGGAGGAGAAATACCTCTCTACTAATCCGTTTTATATGGACTGTCTGTGAACATTGATCAGTGGTCAGTATTGGTGACAGGGTATTAGGGCAACCAGACCTTACACTGGCCCATTGTGGTTTTAAAGGAGGCAATAGAGGAGCACAAGCAACTGGTGTAACTGATATTTGTCCTGAAACTTTTCATCCTGTTGCAGTAGAGCTTTGTAGAGAAACCGATACGGGCTGAATTGCCCAATTAATGAGTCAAGAGTGGGCTGTGCTCTGGACAAAGCACAATGAGGTTGTTTTATTAGAATGGCAAGCGCTGTTATCTTTTTTTTCCCTCTTGAAAAAGTCAGGTAGCTAAAGTTGGGGCTTTGTGAGTTTTTATTTGAGTTGTATAACCATCTGAACTATTTTTGGTGTATGCTGAGTTTTCTCTCTGCCTTTCCCTGCAACAGCAGCTTTTGGGACTACACGCCTTAGTAAGGTATTTTGGAGCATGAACTTTCATGTTCCTGTGTATATGATGACTAGCCAGAAATCTTCAGGCTCGTACCCTGCTCAGAACAAGAAACAGTAGAGTTCTAACTATGATCACAGAGGGAGCTGCTAAGATGACTTTTCAAAGCCAGCCTTGGTAAAGGCCTAGAGAAGGATCAAACTGTATTCAGTTGGGGTACAATTGCTGCAAGAGGGAGTTGTAAACAATTCCAGTACTAGACAATGATATGAAAGGTGGCTTTTCACACAGGTTATACCATGAAATAAAAATATTTCTGTGGTGAAAGAAGTATAATGGAATAAGATAAACATCTACTTGTGAATTATGGAGGAAATAAACTTTTGAAAGATCTAGTGCATCTGTTGGAAAACTGCAGAAGAGAAAATCAACAAGTAACAAGGGAAGGGATACAGAAAAATGGATTGAAGAGTTTTATTGGAGGAAAAAAATAAAAAAAGGACCTTGGGCCCCAGGGTGATAGATTTCCCTTGAGAAAGGAAGAAACAATGTGGAAGGAGCAAAATCCTTAAGGTGAATGGAAACTGTATTTAATAAACTTAGCGCTCCCCTTGACTGTGCAAATTTTATAACAGGCTTTAGCAGAGGGCTGCTGCAGTGTGAATTGTCGGATGTTCAGTTTGTTTCTGCCTGTGTTGTTTTCCCATCACTCTAGCTGTTTTTAACAGTAAGCTAAAGTAAGATGTGGAATTTTGCTGCCATTCACTTTTTGTATCTGCAGTTTCCAAAATTTTCAGGCAGTTGTGCTGTATTTAGTCCTGTGGTCCAGCTGTAAAGTTATAGCCCGCAACGATGCTGTGGTTTTAAAACAAGAGAACAGCAACCACGGTTGTTTCTTTTCAGGGGAAGGGACAGAAGGATGAGGCCAACCAAAACCTATTTCAAATTCAGTTTAAAACATGTGTAAGAGCCAGTGTGTCCTGTTTATTTTACATACACAAAAGCTCCAAACAATTTTCATGTACATTGGGAACTTATTTTCAATGTGGGAAAGTCCTTAATGGGGTATAATCAGGTTAGAAAATGCAGGTACACTGTAAAGAAATGGTCTAATCTTTAAAGAAAAATCTGATTAGTAATAACAATACAAATCTCTTCAGCTATATAAATCCAAACTGTCCTTTCACCGTTTTTTTTTTTGCTCTTTAATTTGCAGACTCTCAACTGACAGGCTTTAGTGCTGGTTTTGTTTTCTATGACACTTGCTATTTGAACATAAACACACCCCCCCTTTTTTTTTTTTTAGGAGAGAAATGTAAGAGGGCAGGCTTCTTGTTCTACACATGAAAGTAAGAGCTTGCAGAATGCAGATCTCTAAATTTTCATGAAGATTTTCATGATTTAGTTTACACGTACATTTAGAAGGGCATGCATTCCTACTGAGCTTTGCTGTTCATGCCCTATTATTGTGAAGTTCAGTAGGACAAATGATGTTGGCAAGATAAAATGTGGCTGTCCTCCTGATGCAAAGGCTACGTGCGGGTTACAATAAGGCTAGGGTGTAAGCTGACATAGCAGTAAGCCCCTCTTAGGCTAGGCCATTGAATTTCAGAGTAGGTATGTGTGTGTCTGCAGGTCCTCTTGTGTGCACGTGTAGCTGATATCCCACTCTTGTGTTTTGTGAGAAGAGTTGTGGGTGCTGAGAAACCCAGGGTTTGATATTTGTCATTCAGTCCCCAGAGCCTGCGCTGCACATCGTGGCTGCTGGCATAAGGGTCTGGCTGTGTGGATTGAGTAGTAGTTAGCTTTTGATGCATTCAGAAAAGTAATTCAAATGATAGTAATTGCCACATCACTGGAGACAGTGAATATTTTACTATCAAAGCACTAATAAGCTTCTTTGAATGGGGTTAAAGTATTAGTGAAGGTTGGGAATTTTCATGTGAGTTTAGGGCATTTAACCACGTAAGAGCAAAGGAGACAGCAGTGTCAGCTCTTCTGGCTCTCTGTAAGAGAAGCCATATCAGGTCATATCCAAAGAGCTGCCTCATCTGGTCTTCTGTCTACCAGAACAGCTAAAGGAAGAAGTAGAGAAGTAAATTGTAGTAATGCTTCCTCAGAATGTCTTTCCTACTCTCCAGTTTTCTGTGGTTTGGAGAGTTCCTGACTCGTACTCCCCATGTTTGTAATTAGTTACACTGGATGGTAAAAACATTCACAAAGAAGCTCTGGTCGGTCCTTTTTCATGTCCTTCACCTTGCTTGTGATTTTGCAGATTTGTGCTGTCTTGCTCATCAGCATCTCCCTCCAAACTAACGAGCTCTAATTCACCTTAGTTTATACTATGTCCGATATCCATTTCATACTTGTGATCTTCCTTGTTTCCATTCTCTTCTGCAATTTCTCCAATTCTGGTATCACCTTTTGTAGATGAAGTGGGCTGGAATTATGCAGGTGCTTCTTAGATTTATAAGATGGCATTATTGTTCTTTTTGTAGCAAATCCTAACCCTGTTTACTTTCTTGGATGCTGCAAGCTATTGAACTGTTACTTGCTGGTGGTGGTGGTGGGTGTCAGGCTCAGTTTCTCTATTCTAGTTGATAGAAAGCTTGAGCTTAACTTAAACAAACCAACCAAAAAACCAAAACAACCCCCCAAAACCTCAAAAATAATGTCTATTTCCGGGAATTGGCACAGAAAAACTTGAAGGCAAGTCCTAAATATCCAGTTATAATAAATTAAAAATATACTTGCAATATATTGTTTTTACAAGTTGTAACTGATGACCTAACCTCATTATTCTGGAGGTTTGCTGTGGAGTTTTTGAATGACTGTTGTTGTCAGTTGAGGTAAATTTTTGTTCTGCTCTTTACTAAGAAAAAAACATATTAAAAAATTACCTGCCTGGAAGCTATTCAGAGCAAGTTACAGATATAGTAGTAGCAAAGAAGGGTCCAAAAGTGGAGTAGAGGATGTTAGTTATAAACATGCTTGTGTAATTTACTGGCCACTGTGTCTGGGAATGGGAAGCACGTGGATATGAAGGTAAGAACAGAAGGGATGAGACGACAAGGTTGACTTGTAGGTGCCTGACTTTTGAAGTACCCTAAATATGAACAGCACAAGACTGGCACAAAAGCCTGAATTTTCTGAACTGCACATTTAAATCTCTTTGTTCTGGAAATAGCATCGACAACTGTGATTCCAGGTACCAAAACAGATGTCTGTTTTATAAATTGAGGCTAATGTGGCTTTCTGCCTATGTTTGTATTGCTCAATGAGAGATCAAAATCCTGCAGAAACGAGCTCAATAGTCTGTTCATGGTTGCTACAAAGGCATAAACCAACAGAAAAGGAAAGCTGTTGGTTTTGTTTCACAGCAGCATAATGCCACCACCTCACTGCACTGAAAGATCACCTTAAAAAAAAAAATTAGTGCTGGAATTTAGCTACTCCATTGCATTAAATTCAGCTTAGGCTTTTCTTTGTGGCCACTTTCCTGGTCCTGTGCTGCTATACCTGGTTTGGTTACAGCCAGCCAATCTGCGCACACCCACAAGATGATCATCGTATTGGGGTTTATCTAGTATAAAGTTCTAATGTTCATTTCCCTGCTTGAAAATAATTGTGAAGGTCTTCTTCAAACTGAACTAGTTTGAGGCTGTGTTCCTTTGAATGCTAACGCCTATCAGGAATAGAGTAGGTTGATGGATAGCAGGTCAGAGGGTGGTTTGCAGGAGGGGAGGAAGGAAGTGTTCAGACATCTCTGCTGGGAACAGGTGTAATTAGTGAGGGTGAGTGTTCAAGTCAAATGAACAGCTGTCACCTGTTCCTGCTGTTTGTCTCAAGTAATCTCTGGTAATCATAAAAATCATAGAATTGGCTAGGTTAAAAGGGACCTTTCAGACCATCTAGTCCAACCATCAACCTGACGCTGACAAAAAACCATTACTAAGAACTATGTCTACCCATCTTTTAAATACCTCCATGTTTTATGGCTCAACCACTTCCCTTGGCAGCCCATTCCAATGCTTAATAACCCTGTCAGCGTAAAATGTTTTCCTAATATCCAATCTAAACCTCCCCTGGCACAGCTTGAGGCCATTTCCGTTTGTCCTATCACCTGTGACTTGGGCGAAGAGACCAACTTCCACCGCTCTACAACCTCCTCTCAGGTAGTTGTTAGAGGTCTCCCCTCAGCCTCATTTTCTGCAGGCTAAACAACACCAGCTCCCTCAGTTGCTTCTCCTAAGACTTGTTCTCCAGATGCCTCACTGCCTTCATTGCCCAGGCATCTTATAGTAAAACATATGTTTGCGTGTGCTTGAGGAGCAGGTTGACTTCCCTCACCTTGTAGTCTGAGGAGCCTCAGAGCTGGAGGAAGATGGAGAGCATGCAAATGTAGCAGAAAGGGGAGGAGGGAGAAGAAGCAGGACACCTTGCTCTTGGTGTGCTCAAGATAATAATCCAGCATAAGGAGTCCTATAAGACCATGCCAAATATCTTCTTATATTAAGGGTAAAGACTTCTAGCTCTTGTATTTTATTTTTGTTCCATGTCCATCCATCCTGTCTGGCCCATCCCCCAAACTAAAGAAACTGTTACTACGTATGAAGCTAAGTTTAAAGTATTTCGTAAAATTAAGGGAGACTTCCCCCAATCCTCATGGGAAAAACGTGCTCTATGCTCAGAATTGGAGCTGATTGTCTCAACTGTTGGCCTTTCTCAGGCAAAGAAATTAAGGACGAGTTCAGTTTGAGTAGTTTCTGCTCTGTATGTGATGGATTTTTCCTACGTCCCCCTAACCTTTATTCTAAATAGGTGGTGGGAAGAACCATAACTGAAATATCAGCATTAATCTTTATTCTGACATCCGGAGTGTACTCCAAGAAACAACAAGTTCTGACTATGCAAGTACTATGCTGCTCTTCCTACCAAGAAGAAACAAAACAAATTTATTTATCCTGTAACTATCTGGCTGTTGCTCAAGTCCTTTTAAACATTGACTTCTTCCTTGTGTTTTCCTTTTCAGTCACATGAGAGGTGAAATATTTTCCTGCCCTCCCATTTCTGTAAATGATTTGTTCACTTGTAAAAGGAAGAAATAGTAATTAGTGTGATAACATTTTAAGGCTTCTGACTTCCATGACACAAGTGATTTTGAGGGACTTTCTTCCTTGGGTTGCTTATCGCTCAACTTTGTGTCAAAGCTGTAACAGACTTCTTCCTTTATGCAGGAAAAGCTGATTAAAAAATGATAACTCTTAGGATATAAATATCTGAGTAGTAGTACTGTTACTGAATTATTTTAATTTTCTTTTAATTTAACTCAACTTTTTGCTTTTTGTTAAATATTACCAAAATAACTGTTCATATTTCAATAATAAGTCTTGGGTTTTCAAAATCTTCAAAGTTACTGTTGAATAGGTTTTTTTTCTCCCCATCTTAAACTTCTAAAAATTAAATGCACAAGTCCAGACTAGTGACCTTGACTGCCCTCTTTACAGAGTGAAGCAGGCCAAAAATTAACTCTACCTGTTTCCTTCCAACAACTAAAGAAGAGTTTTGAGTGACTAGCTCAAACTTGCATATCTAAGTTTTAGACCTTTGTAAGGAGAGATGAGTCCTATTATTCATGTTTGGTCTGGAAGAAATTAATGTTTTGAAATGTCAGTAATTACATAGTCCTTACTTGGTTTAGGGTTAGGTTTGAAGCATGTGGGATGTGCTCTGCTGCTTGGATATCAAAAATAACTCTCCTTCTTGATGATTGATGATCTACTACCAATGAAGAAACAACTCTTCTCGTGGTCACATCATGGAGAAACTTAAAACTTCTAAAAATACTGTGATTTTTAAGTGGAAGCCACCAGTTGCAAGAACAGGATTTATTTATTCATTTATTTATTTATTTTTAGCTGTTTGGGTCTGGTAGAATTTAACTGATTAAGTCAGTTGAAAGTGCATCTGATTTTCTTTCCTAGAGGTGCAGCTCATTTCATGCCACTTGGTTAGATAAATTTGGTATGTGTGATTGCTGTCAGTCTAAATGTTTGCTTTCATTTAAGCCATTGCAGTCAGATCCTGAGAGAATCCAGTCTGCAGGAGAATTTCTTTGGTCCTGCTTGAAATTGATTTCTGTACAGTAATAGGATTAATATTTCCAGGAATGCTTGAATTATCCTTGAATGCAGATGGCCTTTGAGACAAAATGGAGGTAAAGCGGTTTCTTAAAATTCATTCACCAAAACTGTAATTTTAGGGAACATATG
Source organism: Nycticryphes semicollaris (assembly GCA_013400055.1). Classification (NCBI taxonomy): domain Eukaryota; kingdom Metazoa; phylum Chordata; class Aves; order Charadriiformes; family Rostratulidae; genus Nycticryphes; species Nycticryphes semicollaris. The sequence continues at coordinate 666,757 of VXBJ01004143.1, forward strand.
AAGCTTCAGTTGCGTCTCATAAAATATGTACTTTGGAAAATTGTTTGACAAATGAAGGAGGGAACAGCTCTTAATTTTGGTCTTTTTTTTTTCCCATTTTGTCTAGACATGAACAGAACATTTCCAGATAATGTAAAATTCCGGAAAACTGCTGATCCCTGTTTGCAGCATACCCTCTACAATGTATTGGTAGCATATGGACATCATAATAAGGCAGTAGGATATTGTCAGGTATGTAATTACTGGTTTTTAAACCATGTTGAATTTCACCAATGGCAATTGTTCTTGTCCATTTGAATGCGCGTGTTTAGAAGCAGATCCACAAACTTTCTATTTTTAAAATGGCCTTGGGGATGGAAAAAATTGCTTCAAGCAAGTTCAAATGTCCTTGTGAGTTTCTCTGTGACCTTTTTCGTAGCTTAATGTTTGATGCTATTCATTCACTGCAAAATAAATGTTTTATCACACATGGTTATATCAAGATGAGTTGCTTTGGAGAGAAAGAAAGCTTGCCTTTCCCTCTTCCTCCTTCCTTCCATCTTTACCAGAACAGTGCTTGGTATGTACTAGGCATATGAAATCTCAATTTCCTTTGTTTCCACTGTCACTTTTTTTTCTTCAAAATACAGGAAGACTAGTGTTCATGAGACATAACATAGTTAGGGGGGTAGCAGCATTTATTCGGTGCCATCTCAAAATATAGACAGGCAAGTAGGAGGAAAATTTGTTTGAAATTCAACTTGATACTGCTAAAATGGCAGCTCAAAAAAGCTGTTCTCACTGACAAATACTGTAAGGTTTCCTGCGGGACCCAAAGAAGATAAAAGTTAATTCATGACAGTCAAGAACAAAGAGGCCATCGTTAAAGATCAGAAAGAAGCGGGAACTGCCATCAGCAAAATGTGTTTTCAGTTCATTTATTAAGTCCTGTTGTCTGTCCTCACCAAGGATACGTGTGTTAATCTGTACTTGATGTGAGTTGAGGAAGCCAGTACAGTAAATACAACTGTGTCAATGTTGAAAGAATATTAATTATATTTATTAAAATCTGGAGAGAAGACTTAGAGGGACTTAATCTTAGATTGGTGTCACTAAAACAAATTATTTTTGTGCATCCCAACCAGTTTTGTAGCACAGAAAATATTTGAAAAATGGGAGAAAAAGGTGAATGACTTTCATTATTTTCAGTTTTATGTATTTATTAAAACGGAATGTTTAATAGTTTGAGAGTAACAGAAGGGGTAGAATTGTGAATAATCTCTCTTGCGAGTGCCAGGCTCCAATAGAGAGGTAGTTATACCCACAAACCTGTACAACTCCTAAACCATGCTGGCTTCTACCCAAAGTCTATGTCTCATCGTCACCAGAAAGTTTTGATGCATTACCTGTTTCATCAGTGGGCTACTCTTTCCATTTTAACTTGTCATTATAAACACTGGAGATGAAAGAAGACTTCAAAAGCCTTACATGATTCCTTTTCACCTTTGGTCTCCGCACAGAATTAATGTTATCTATTCTGTCTAAATAATTAGAACATAAACCGAAGGCCAGCAGCTACTTTCCAAGGTGTGTCATAAATTAAGCTAAGTTTCAGGAAACCACCTTTTCTGCTCGGGAAACAGCAGACTTCCATCAGGATAGATACAGTGATACTTAGCGTGTGATAGGGGAGACCTTGTAAATACTAGAAAATTCAGAGTGAAAAATGGAATTTTTGAAGTGTTTTGCAGAGCTTTTACTGACTGAAGGCTCTCCAGGGGATGTTTCCATAATGCTGGTGCATTTGTGACACTTACTGGCATTTAAGTCTCCCATTTGGGAGCACGTTAGGCATTGCATCGTTGTGCTGTTGCAGTGGTACAGCATTGCCTACCCTGGTATAGCCAGGGAAATTCTGTGTCCTGTGAGCATATGCTCCAGACTAGCTTTTTGTGCATGCCACGTTAAATGCCAAACAGTCTCTTGTCACCACAGATGCAATCATTAAGCTAACTGTCAGCACGGAAACAAATAGTTGCCTTCCTGAGTGGAAGGCCAAGCACCGTGTAAGCCCGTGCAAGGTCTATCCAAGCCATTTGTGTAGCAACTACTGTAGTGACTCAAAACTTGAAAATGAAACATTGGAGAAGATGCAATGTCCTAGTATTTCTGTATTCTGTGAGTGGTGCAAGGCTTTTTAAGATGGGACAGGTGAGTCATACCTGTTGAATGCCAGAAATGAGATCTCGGTTCAGAGAGGAAGTTGTAGCTTCCAGAGGCTGTTGTGGGACGTTCTTTTTGGTAGCTGTCCTCCAGCTCACAGTTGTAACTGGCAGGATACCCACAGCCTGGGGTGCTGTCTGTGGTGATGGATGTACTGGAGAAGTCCAGCTAGAAGGGAGAGACAAGAAGGAGAATGCCAAAGAAAGGGATGAAACCGAAGAACACAATGTAACCAACACCAGCCTTCATAGCCTGTAAATATTTAAAGATAATTTTCTGTTAGCTTAGGAAGACTTTGGGGGGGCTTGCGCCTCAGAGGCAGCTTTTGTATGTTGTCATACTGATATGCTGTCTATGTTGTTATGGTTGTTAGTTTGTTTACGATGGCAAAGGCATGCTTAAAAAACACTTAAAGTAGGCTACTGTGCATGTAAGTAATACTGCCCATAATTGAGCAGCCTTATGGTGGGTACAAGAAAAAAGTGCCCGAGACAGAGACAATGTGTTTAGATGGAATACCAGTTCGTGTCCTGTGTTCTACTTGTCACTTCTCTAGTCAAAGAGTGTAGTAATGGTTATGAAAATTGCATAGTTGGAATTTGGCCAGTCATGACTTGACTACTTTTCACAGATCTTCTGGTAGCTCTTCCAGTCCCCCCCACCCACCTTCTCTTTGCATGTTGAAGGGCAGGAGCTATAGCAACCAGTTGTTAACTAGTGTGTGGAGTAGTAGAGGTATTATGGAAGCAAAAGTTGTGTATGCAGTGATTTGATGAGTTTTACAAGCGACAGCTTGTAAAAAGCTGCTGGATCTGGAACTTTTTACTAAAGACTGTTTGGGTCAGGCGTTCATTCTCCTTGTGTGGTGTTTGTACTGTACATATAAGACAGCTGCGTTTTGGTTCTGGTCAAAGCAGTCTTCAGTTACATTGGGACAGGGCTTAGGGATTCAAGGAAAAAAAAAGAAACATTGAAGGTAAATAATAGACTACTAAGTTTTTTCTTCTAATTTTCCTCTCTTTTATTTTTATTAATAATTCTTGTTAGCTGTTGTAATGCAGGTTTAGCAGCCTATTCAACTGGTGGCCATTATTACTAGATTTTACTTATTACGTCTACTTTATGGAACTGTAGTAATTTATCCCTTAATCAAAAGAAATAAACTAGAAACTCTTAAGATAAGTGTATGGCTCTTAAACCCCTTCTTTCTATTTCAGGGCATGAACTTCATAGCTGGATACCTGATTCTAATTACAAAGAATGAAGAGGAGTCCTTTTGGTTGCTAGATGCTCTTATTGGAAGAATATTGCCTGGTATGCTAATACATACATAGCTATATTCATATGTTAGAGCTTGGCTTTTATTTTAACTTTGCTGTCTTCTCCATTTTTAGAGGTTTGGGATGTTAAAATGGATTTACATGGGCCGAAGATTTTCTAGAGTCCTGGAAACACAGGACAAGGACACAACATGCAGGCAAAACTTGTCTGGTTTATAGTCAGATTTTAGTCTCGATGCTGTAGTTTGTGTATCTTAATTTGCAGTCTTAGTTCTCACTCTCTACTTACACCAGTTAGGTAGATGTCTTCCTGTATCAGTATGACACTGAGGGACAGGACTTGGCAAAGATGTCTGGGATTTGGCAATTCTAGTTGCAGGAATATGATATGAGAGACAGATGAAACGGTGATTGCAGAGCAAAGCTGGGAGATGTACGCAGTTGGAACACTGAAATTAAAGTATGAATTCCCTTGACAAGAGACAGAATGAGCTTCCTTCAGAGGTATTGGCAAGGTGATGGTAGTTTCTGCTGTATATGGTAGTTTCTGTTGTCCCCCACTTCTGAGTGGGGATACCCTGCGTTCTTTATGCATCGTGATTTTGCAATAAAGCAAACAAATGCCAAAATCACTGTGTGTTTATATGGGAAGTTCTTATCAAAGCTGTGTTTTAGTCAGTGGTGATGTAGCCAGTCTGGTCAGAAGACTTGAGAGGGAAATTCAGCACACCTTAAGCTTTAGACAATACCTACAGTACCTACAGGTTAGTTAGTAGCTCTCTAGTTCCCTTGTCTGGACTTGTGGGTGTGAGCTGAATCTCACAATCTGCATGAAGTAGTTTAAAACCAGAAGCACAAATCAGGTGCAGTGATGTCCTCTAATGCTATTAAATACATTTGGGAACGTTCTTTCTTGGGATTTAATTATAGAGGAAGAATTGTTTCATTGTGAATTGCCATTAGCATTGCACAGGACTCGCTATGGCTACACCCTTAATGTAAATCCATACTCGGAATGGAAGACTAACTTTTCTATAAGGAGGCTTTGACATTCCCTATTGGCCCAGTTTTGATTTTGAGCAGATTTCGATCTCAAATTGTTGGAGGCTGAATTTGATGTTACTCTCAACTAAATGCTGAACAAGGATGTCAAAGTTGATGCTTTCATTTCTGTTTCATTTTCTTGTTTGTTTAATCTTAAGCAAGAACATCAAAGTATTTGGTTCCTTATTGAACAGAGGGGAAAGACATTGAGAAAGAACGAAAAAGGCTGAGGGGGTCTTCTAACACTTTAGGATGACTGTGGAAAAATATCTTTTGTGCTGAATACACTGTGTAAGAACTCGGGTTTTCCTTGCATATGAGCAGAGTGGGTGGGCTTTGCAGGTTGAAAGAGTAGAGACAGACAGGGAACACTACGACTTGTTGAATCAATCTGCAAATATTTGAGGTTTTGCAGCCTTGAAGTTTACTTTCAAGCTATAGAAGTAGTCTGAGGACATCAACTGTCTGTTGCTTTTGTTCAGCCTTGAGAGCTCTAAGCTGTGCAAACAGGTAAGAGACTTGAGGGCTGCTGTCTGCCCCATGACCTACCACTGGCTGACATGGGTGGATGTCTTTTCATTGACATCACCATGTTAAGGGGTAAGGCCCTCAGTAAAAGGAGTTTGATTGTGAAGTGATGCGTGGCAACATTTGCTGCTAATCTTTTTGATAGTCTTAGATGTTTTGATTTAGGGCAAGGAAGTAGATTTGGAATTTTTTATTTGTTGTTTTGGGTATGGAACTTTGGTTTGTCATAAAACCTTTAGTTCTTCTTGTATATCCTTGTTCTATGATTTGCCAGTATCTAAATGACCAAAGTTGCTTTTATTTTTACCTTCTTAGTTGTTGAATTTATCTTATGCCAGTAGCATTGGTGATGAGAAGAAACTCGTAATGTGAAAGGCAATTACTGTGTATAAAGAAGATGCATGTTTACTTAAGCTATATATAAAGATATATTTTTACTACTCTGTACCAAGAGTCTTCTTTCAGACTTTGGCTTGAGTTCAGCACTTCAGCACTATAGGCATCCCTCTGAGGTGCTGAAGCTAGAAACTTGTGTGCTTAAGCTTCTCTGCCCGTCAGTGAGGAGGGGGTTATCTGATCAGGATTGTTGATTTGAGTGTGCCCCTTTCCCCTCCACGGTCAGTTTTAAGAGAGCTTGAGACATCCCTCCCAGTGTGGGTGCCTTAAGAGGAGCCCAAGTTAGGTAATATGAATTGTTTATATAGTAAAAATATTTATGTTGAGTAATCCAAAGCTCTCTTGTCAGTAAACTTGTTGCTGATGGTTACTCCCCCTGTCCCTCCACCCCCCTCCCCCCAAATAATTGGCATAATTTCAGTGAATATTTTTGTATGTATATCTGAGAGAGGGAATCAGACAGACAGATGTATCCATAAAGAAGCTTATCCAGTTAACTGAAGTACTGTCCTTCTGTTAACAGTGCAAGGTACAGCATGTTTCAGTTTAAAGCCCTATAATTATTTGTTGGGGAAGCAAAGGAATATTGTATATTCCCCAGATCTTCAGAGGCAAAAGTACCAATTATTTTTTTTTTGGATGCCAACGGTTTGATTAGCCAACATTTTCTCTTTAGCTTTGTTGCTGATGTGTTTGCATTATAATCTAAATGTTTTCCCCTTTCACTGCAACAAATATGCCTCCAGGCCATGTCCTCATTTTCGAGTATGTCCTCTCAATGCCAGATAAATTGGTGCTGATTTAAGACAATTTAGAAATCCCTTCTCTGCCCTCTGCAGTGTCCCTGTGAATGTTTCTTTCCCCCTGCCTACAGGCATTTAATTACATCAGATAGCTGCCCTAGGACCTGGATGCTGACAGTGGTTTTTTTTTGGTCAGCAGATGAACAGAGGCCAGCCACAGATCAATGTCATTGATTGAAAAATGTAGAATGTGACAGATGGGAGCGTTAGTGGGAGCTTTCTTGCTCCCTAAGCTATGGCAGCACCTCCCTATTTCTACTGTTTCTTAGGTCTGGGTTGGAGGTGTGTGCTATAGGGTAATGATGAAGGTGTGACTGCTCCACCCACTGACAGGAGTGGGATGGCATGGGAATGGGGACCCCATTAGTAGAGGTTCTGAGCATATCTCATTTAAACACAGCAAGGGGGAAGAGAATTATTTGTTTAACTGAAGTTTTGGGTGTTACCAAGATCTTTTATTCCCAGGTTCATTCAAAACAGGTGGCTAGAGCAGACAGGATTTCCCGCAAGAAACAGTATGGATTCTATTCAAACTCGAAGTGGATGCATCTGCAATTTCTGTTCAACATAGCTTTAGTGTTTCTCTTCTGTTCATAGCTCTGGTTCTTGTTAGGATTTTTTTTTTTGTTGTTGTTCTGTTGAGGAAATATTTGGGGAGATTGCTTTAGAAAGCATCAAGTAGGTGGGAACTTTTAACTCTGGTACTTTGGTACATATTTGTCATGTTTTACATATTTGTGATTAAATGGTGAGTTTAAGAGGAGAAACTCAACAACCTGAACTCACTTTAGCATGAAAGTTAT
>VXBJ01004143.1:673846-711023 GCA_013400055.1 Nycticryphes semicollaris
TATATCTTTCAAAACAATTATTATTATTTCCTCCACTTCATTGGTTCTGAGTCTGAAAGCAACATTGTTTACCAAGTTGTACTCAGTCTACTAGACTATTTTACTGGAGTTATTTACTCTTACTGAAAACCACTTGTAGAACAACTCCTCCAATGGTTAAGAGAGGTCTTATGATTTCTGCAGTAGCCTGTTCATGGCCAATTTTATATCCTTCTATTCATGTGCCAGTGTTGACTTTTTGGGGTTAAAAAAGCCCTCCTCTCTCTTGTGCACCTTCAATGTATTTGTAGCATACAGTCAATTCATTTTACAGTTCTTTTGTATCACTAAACTGCTTCAGTCAAACTCTTCTCTGTTCCTGTTTTAGCCTAATAATTGTGTGCTCCTTTCACTTCAAATTGATTATTTTTTTTTTTCCAACTTGAGCAGAATGGCACCCTTTTTTTTCCAGTGGGAAATTTGCTGGTGCCTTGTGCAGTGGCGTTATTTCTTTCTTTCCACAGTTGGAAGTGTTTTATTTGAGAAAGGAAGAACTGCAAGATCTTCCTTGCCTTTTTGCCTTGTGGCATTCTGGTTTTGATTTGTGATCTCAGTAATAGTGCACGTGCTGTTGCTCCTCTCGTTGTCAATAGATGTTTTTTCTGCATCTTACAGGAATTCGTAACACCTCTTTGCTGAACTTTATTTGCACGTTCTTGTCCTTGTTATTTTAAATACCACCCTGTTTCTCTCCCAAATCTTTTCACTGTTACTCTGCTGTGCCTTGTGTATCGACATGGGACAGTACTCCTCATTTTGGGATTGTTAACAAATAGCAGCTTTTTCTTCTTTTCTAATGTTGTTAATAAAAATCTTACAATAATTGTAGCCTGCAAGCGTCCTTCAAGGATCAATCTGCCAACTTTCCTTCAGCCTGGTACTTTTGGGTTTTATAATTTTTTTTTATCCATGTGTAGTGCCTGGTCGTTTGTTCTAATGTTGAATTTTTGATCGAGTTTGAATGATGAAATAGTCACAAAAAGTAGCAGACTGCACTGAACTAACTTGCGTTATCTGCAAGGCCACAAGGTTTGCAAGATACCGCTTTGGTGGGTGGCTCAGCGACTGCCAGTTCAGGCAAAGGTCTGTGCGCTGAGATAACAGATAATCTAACACACTCCTGCATTCAGCTTTCTGTGGTTCTCAGTTGGATCAGCCATAAACTTGAAGGTACCATTGCCTAAGATTAAGCATAGTATGAGGCATGAATATTTGAACTGGATAATAACATAGTTATGTATCAAACACTTCTATATGCTCCCGTTTTGAGTGATTCATGTTATCACATTCCTTAAAGTCCTATCATACAGACTTCCAGGTGTGAAGGGAAAGGCCACTTAAGAAATGCAGAATCCTGTGCTACCTTTATAGTACTTCTATTTGGACTGCTTGCTTTCAGTTGCAGTTAAGCATGTATTGATTTCATTCTTGTGGCTGAATTGATTTTAGTAATCTGGTTGGGTATTGTCAGGGAACCTCTGAATGCAGACCTGGCTGGGCAGCTGGGTCTTTTAAGACCCGCTTCTCCAAAGGAGAGTGGAAGTGTTTCACATGAAACATGCCACATGAAGTTGTGCAGATAAGACTTGCTAAACCTGAGTAGTAGTAACGTTGAGCTGAACTTGCAGCTTGTGAAGGAGGCCATAGTGATGAAAAGCATGTCCCTTCACAGACCTGAGCACCACAGGCATGTGTGCCTTTGGTCTGGAAAGCTCCTTGCAAAGTTATGCATAAGCATATGTGACCTCATGTTTGCAGGGTAGTTTTTGATAACCAGGCTTTTTTTTTATAGCACCATCAACCCAGGAAGTTTAAGCAGATCAATCAGTTCTGGGCTGTTTGCTTATCTTCCTCCTCTGTCAGCTCTTAGCTACAGGGCCATGAGCTGGCTGAATTCTTGCTCATCTTTAGAGCCTTCCTCTGTGATTGTGTGTGAAGCCACTAGGAGACAGGAGTGTTTGGCTGGTAGGCTGGATAATTAGGAGTTTTGAAATACTGCATTCTGACATGTTTTACTGTTAAACAGCAGCCGTGAGGAAAGTATGTATCTTTGAACATTAGAGGTCAGTTATATTTACCTAGGAATTAAGCATTCAGTGTCCTGTTAAGCCGAAGGTGGAACATACAGGCACGTTATGACTTCTATTTAGAACCCATGATAAGCCTGAAATGCTTATTACTTACAAATCTGAACTGCTAGGGTATTTGGGAGACTTGAGTAAAGAGGAAATGGGTAACATGACAGTGCGTTTTTCTTGAAACACAAAGAGTTTTTCTTTAAAATCACACACATTTATAGTTGTGGAATAATTTTATTTCCTGCACGTATTGTACGTTTTCACCCAGATCTCCTTCCAAATCACAAGCCTCATCAATAAGAGAAAAATCTCAACATTTAGTAGGTGTACTTTAGGTAGCTGGGTAGAAATCTTACAGTTGTGTCTAAAACAGAAGTTTCCTGTATATGACAAGAATATATGTTGTCAGCCTTACTTTTGGGAGGAAACATGCCCAGTTTCAGCTATGCAGCAAAAGGACCCATAGTGTTAAAAAATGCTGAATAATGCTGTGTTCCTTGATATGGCTGTATTTACACTGGAAGCAGGACCTAATTTCATATAATGTCATTATGTTGGACTTGAGATATCTTCAGTGTCTCCTGTGATACTACTCTGGATGGTACTGAAGCCTTCGGCTATCTGTGCAGATGGTGGTATTTGCCTGTTTATTGCCCCAGTAAATAAAGTTTCATCCCTTTCAAAGGCCACCAGCAAAATAAACTTTTCAAATGAAATCTTAGTTCAGTTAGAACTAATCAAAGGTCAAATTCCCTGGCTGCGTGCAAAGGAGGAAGGTAAGTAGAGTGGTGGAAACACAAAAGTGTGGGTTTGGGGGCAGAGGTGCCCTTTTTTTTGGCATGTGTAAAAACCAATTAGTGGCCAAAGCTCAGCATGCCACACTAGGCTTGCTTAGTTTGTGCTTTATATTTTATTGGAATAGCTATGTTAGAGGGATGTTTATTTGGTTTGGTTTTGTTGGGGTTGGGTTTTTTTTGTTTTATTTTAGCTAATGGCTCTAGTTGTAAAAGCATTAATGTGCACATATGGTATTGCATCGATAGTTTTGACAGAGCTGTCCCCTTACTAAAGGGATTGTGCTATTTTAACCATGGAATTAAAGCAGAAAAGGTACAAAGCCAAAGTGAGTACCTTATTTCTTTCCTCATAGTATTGGGGTTTTTTTTGACCTCCTAATGGTCAGCCAGGGCTCTGCATGTTCAGTTGCAATTCTTGTAATATAACCTTCCTGGATATGTTGCTTTGATGGCTAGAAGTATAATGTAATTGCTGACAAATATATAATTGTCAACAGAGATCCTAATAGTTTTGTATTTTAACTCGTAAATCCCCGTAAGATGGATTCCTGTGCTTGAAGTAATCCATGTATTAAACACCAAGACTCATAAAACTGGAACTGTAACTGGATTTGCCATACAAGAAGCCAGCTGAGGCAACATTAGCATTTCCTCCCATTCCCTCTGCAGCAGACTCATTTGGCTTAGAGCTTGTCTTTGGGAAAGGCCCAAAACTTGAGACCCTACCACTACTCCTAGTAGTCTATTCCAACTACTTAGTAAAAATGTTTGCTATACTTTTTATTGGAATTTGCCTTGTTCTGACTGTAGTTATTGCTTCTTTTTAAATTTTTCTCTATGTTGAAAATAACATAATGCCTAGAGTGTTTCCTCTATGAATTGGTCAAGTTTGCTTTTCACTTTCCTTGCATAAATTCTACAAATAGAGAAGTTTCTTACAGAGTTCAATTTTTGTAAGTAGTGTTTATAATCCTTTCTCTCATGTCCTTTCCAGTTCTTCAACTTCCTGCCTTAAATGTGACTATCAGAGCTGGATGCAGTTTTCTAACCTCAGTTTTGCTAATGTCATATACAGAGATGACATACTCTCTCCTTCAGTAGTAAATGTCTCCAAGGATTACTTTGGCTTTTCCTGAGCTAAGGCGTGCTTACTCTGGATTAATCATATTTGCAACTTAAGATACTGCAAAGTTGTTTATTTTAAATTGCATATAGCATAATGCACTTGCAGCATACGTGGCTACATGAATGATGTGTTTGTGGAAGGAGATGCTCTTTGGGAGTAAATGAAATTATGTGAAGAAAGTCATGTGCAGTGCACAGTGGTAACTTTTGTCTACCTAAATGTACAAGAAGTGACTCTTTAGTTTCAGAGAGATGCTTGGGACGTATAACCTTGGTTGAGTCATGTGTTTTATGTTCAGAAAACTCAAATGCTTTACTAAGCTTTCAAGGTAAGGTGAGTGGAGTATTCTCATTCATTCCTCTGCTCGTTTTAAAACCTGTTACTTCAAGATTAAAATTAATTCTCGTTAGCTTGCTCAAGCTTGAAGTAAGAGGATTGTAGCTTTCATTTCTTTTCAGACTGAAGGGTTGGATTGGTTTCCCTCTCCAAACCTCAGGCTAGAATCATATGTGTCTGTCCAGCTTTCTATTTTAAGCCTCCTGCTTCTGTCCCACTCCTTTAGTAACATGCTCAGTAGTTCCCATGGCATGACTGTAGCATTCTTGTAAAGAGCTGAAGAAAACGTAACACTGGGGTTCTTAAGTGTGAGAATGCTGTGGTTTTTGCTGAGGTGTTAAGAATAATCTTGTCAGTGCAGTGAACTGATAAAACAGCTATTCTTCCTAATCCCATAGAGGAATTAAAATAGCTACGGATCCAGGAATCCTTATTCAGCTGAAGTCATCAGTCATTAAGACTCGCTGTACAATTGCAAACTCTTATTTAAAAAAAAAAAGTTTGTTTCCTTATGGGTATGATAAGCAGTGGAGGTAGTCTTCAATGCTTGTTCATGAATTTCTACTCCATTTGAGGAAATCCATGTTAGAAGTCTGTCAAAGGTTTTCATGAATTCAAAGCCTTGGCTTCTGGGACCATCATCAACCCAGTAAGCTGCATCCTTCTCCAAAAACTCTTTAGATGAGTGCAATGAATGGAGTCAGGCCAGGCTGTTTTAAAACAGCCAAGTGGTGAATAACCTGTGTCTGTCAACTCACTGATACTATAAGAAACCACTGTTCATAAAAGGAGCAATTCCAATGGCAGTGGACACAGAGACAGGGAAGCGGGAGGAAAGAAGAACTGGCCATGCAAATGTCTCTACTGAGCAGCACATAACAGAGTTAATATTTTAAAAAACAAACAAACAACCAAAACCAAAACATTAGACATTTTCATTGTCCATAACTAGGATGTCTGAAAGTGCATTTGTGATTTCTAACATGCCGCCAACTTCAATTTGTTCCTCTGAGAAGCCTTTGGACTCACAGGGTCTTCATTTCTTTATATTTCATCTTTATCTACTGTGATGTTTGGACGAATATAACCTTTGCCTTTCTTTCCATTGTCTTTGTAATTAACAAGCATCCTTTGTCAGTTTCTAACTGGTAGCTACTACATCTGCTCGGAATCCCCCTGTGCCGTGTGAAGTGCAAATAAGAAACCAAAGGGCCTTTCTGCTCCACATTGATCCATTTTCGAAGTTTGGGATCAGAAGCAAGAGTTGAATACAGGCAGATGGGATTGTGTAGAAACACAGCCTTTCTGTGCTTGCTGAAAAGGTGTTAATAGTAAATTACTTGTCAAAATAATTCTAAATTTTATGTAATTCCAGTATCACAACTAATAAGCATCCATAAAATGCTTGCATTCTCTCTTTTTTTAATCTCCTTTTTTTTTTTTTTTCCCCTAAATATTCTGCCATCCAAAATTGGGCTTGTTCATGTCTTTTTAAAGCTGATGTTCAGTTGTGAAGGATACAGCTGCTGGTGGTTCTGATATGAGTTCAGCACCTCAGGACAGTAGTTCTGGTTCAGTTGGTTTGATGAAGGAAAAAGAATGAAATATGGTTTGAGCCTGTTTGGGGTTGGTAGGTTTGTTGGAATTTTTTTATTTGTTTTTCCCTTTTAGTTCCCTAGAGGATTAGGAACTTATGATTTAAAAATAACATAGTTAAGAGTTCAGCTTACCATTTAACCACATATCTGCAGGATATCACTTTGACTAGGACATCTGCAGGGGGTCACTTTGGTCTGATATTGCACAAAGAATTGGCAGTACTCTTGGTTGTCCTCCTCTTCCTGTTGTGACTTCTAATTTCCTTCCAAGCATAGGTTGTCCAGCTTTTTATGCCAGGCTCATGATGTGGATGCTTAGAAGACCTTTTTGGACTATTCCATGGTAAAAATAAAACGGCCCTGCCCTCTTGGACAAAGCAGGCTGAGAGTCGCCAACACGGAGAATGAGGGAGTTAGTAAATTGTGTAGGAATAGCATAAATGGCATTTGGATGCTCTGAAGGTGAGAAGGAACTGCTATCAGAATCTAGTCTGATGTCTTTGTAACTGGAGTGATGAAACTCATTCTATGAGTGTTGCTTTAAGTTCATAAACTTGGCTATGATAGCATATCTTTTTGGAAAGGAAAACTTTGTACTGCCAAGGTTATTTAAAATAACCCCTGTTCTCAGTAACATGCAAACAGCCGAGTTTTTATAGTGAAGGATTACTGGAGAGGATTTTTTTCCCTCACAAAGGCACATGGTGGCATCTGTTTCTGTTTTTACTTGAAATGTAGAACTGAGAGCTTTTTATGAAGTTGACCAGTTCTGTCCACGGCAGCCTCTGCTTTTGAGGAGCAGAGCATTGAGCATTTTGAGCATTGAGGCCTACTCTATTTGTCTCTTCTGGGTTCCGGTGAGGTGCGGTAGCTAATAGTAATATGCTGCAGTAAGAAGATATTTTTGAATATTGCATGTTGGTATAACAAATGAGCCATTTTGGCTTGTTTGGGGGAGGAGAGAAACTTTAATCCCCCACCCTGGCTCCCATGGATATTATAAACATATTCTTGTGAATAAAATACTTTACATTGCTGATGGCTGAGAAAAGTTAAACCAGCTTAATTTTTCAGTTTGGTTAAATAAATTGGATTGCCAACACAAATCAGTCAGTTTGTTCCAGGCTGGGTTATGTAGGCTCTTGAAATAATAGTTTAAAATGCTGGAAGATAAGCAGCAGAGCTGAGGTCTTTGTATAGCACTAAGAATTCATATCATGTTAGTTCCAGTAGGAGTATTTATATTTAACCTGACATATGCACAACAGACTTAAAGGATTCTTTTTTAACTTCTGCAACTCTGACTCGTAGAGGTAATTTAAGGCTATAAGAGTACTGCTTCTTAAACCTTTTATTTTTGGAACCTCTTAATCTATTTGTAACAGAGAACAAGGTCATAGAGTCCTTACAAGCTTTATCCTGATTTCCTGCAAATCTCATTACTGCTCTGGAGCACAAGCAGGCAGTTATGTCTTAGTCCTGGACATACTGGTAGGATTCAGAGAGGTGCCAATTATTGTGTTAGGGAGACAGTGAAATGTAGTTTCAGGACCACCCACCTCTACCAGATGTTGAACTAGAATACGTTTCAAGCAAGTGACAGTGTGCAAGTCTGTGCAGTGTTAATAATAAAAAGCCCTTTAAACAAGCTTAAAAGTCCCTTTATCTAGTCACCTGTGTTGTACAATAGCAATAAAATACCTGGCAGTTGGTGAAGCTGGCTTTTCCTTTTTTGCTGCTCAGTCCCAAGAGGAAAAGCTGACGATCCTGGCAGAGCCATGGGTCTGTGGTGCTTTTCAGAGTCAGGACTTTGAGGAGGAAGAGGCACTCGGTGGGGTGAATTCCAGGTGGGATGCTGCCTGCATTGCCCTCTGCTGTGCTCTTGGGCGCTCCTAAACTTAGCAAGGCATCCAAAATCCATAGGCAGGCACCAGAAATGACAGAATGGACAAAGCAGGTGCATGTGGGTAAGCAACAAAGGAAAGCCGAGAGGAAAGTAAGGAAAGCCTAGGACCACGTTAGAAAAGAGCATCAAAACAAGGAGTTTCATATTGGGAAACTTAATTTTCGTCTAGGTACTTTTCTGGAATTCAATAATAATAATGTTAGAATGTAATAATAATTTGTAATACAGTATTTCACGTATTGTCTTCCAGAAGATGTGATGAAAAGCAATGTAGTGTGTGATCACCTAAATGTTAACATTATCTTTGCCATTTGACAACTTGAGGACTAAAAGGAAGCAATCTGGCTCTGTGTTTTTTCAGGAGGATGATACATTGTCAGAGGACATTCCTACAAACCAATTTAGATCAGTAGATACACAGTATAATTAGCTTACATTTGTGTTGTGGTTTTGGTTTTTTAATTAGTCAGTGGCAGATTAGTAGCGGTTACTGACTCAAGTCCATTCTGGGTCATCAACTAAGTATTTTGCCATATTATTGAGAAATAATATTGGGAAAAATAACTAATACGCTAATTAAATGTGGATAGTGCAAATCTAATTTCAAATAATTTTTAAAAATGTCAAATAATATGTAAAATGGAACATAAAGCTAATGTATTTTGGTGGTAGGTAGGTAAAAATAATGTGCTGTGCAGTATCTTGTGAAAAGCAGCTATGTGGTGTGGGGGAGGGTTAGGCTTGTGTAGACTTTTTTTTCTAAACAAGGATATCTTGACTTCAGGGAGAATTTCTGGGCAGAGCAGCCAATTATAGAAGATTAGGAAAATAGGGCACACACTGAAACCTTTGCAGCAAGGGAGGGCTGCAGGATTTTTGCTGAGGGGACATTTCCAGAAGGCTTAGGGACTGCGCATCCCTAGCAAATAAGAACAGAATAAAAGAATCACAGAATCACAGAATCTTAGTGGTTGGAAGGGACCTTTGAAATCATCGAGTCCAACCACATTAAAAAACAAAAAAAACCAAAAACACAACAAAAACCCCACACACAAAAACAAACAAAAAAGCCACCCACCAACTAAACCCCACACCCACAACCCCACGCACAACACCCCACCACAAACCAATAATCTTGGCCACTACAGCATGCCCTGAAGAGCCACGTCTACACGTTTCTTAAATACCTCCAGGGATGTCGACTCCACCACCTCCCTGGGCAGGCTGTTCCAGTGCCTGACCACTCTTTCAGTAAAGTAATTCTTCCTAATATCTAATCTAAACCTCCCCTGACGCAGCTTCATACCATTTCCTCTGGTCCTGTTGTTATTCCCTTGGGAGAAGAGGCCAATCCCTGCCTCTCTACAGTTTCCTTTCAGGTAGTTGTAGAGGGCAATAAGGTCTCCCCTCAGCCTCCTCTTCTCCAAACTAAACATGCCCAGTTCCCTCAGCCTCTCCTCGTACGACTTGTTCTCCAGACCCCTCACCAGCTTGGTGGCTCTCCTCTGGACACGCTCCAGCACTTCAATCTCCTTCCTGTAGTGAGGGGCCCAGAACTGAACACAGTACTCGAGGTGAGGCCTCACCAGTGCCGAGTACAGAGGCACGATGACTTCCCTACTCCTGCTGGCCACGCTGTTCCTGATAGAGCCATGTAGGTTAAATGTTGCTGAGCATTTAGGCACTGAACCAAGTTACAAAGTCATTTTTACAAGTCAGACCAGACATGGACGCTGAAAGGTGGCTTAAGCATGACGCTGGATCCTCTTCTGACTCACCTGTGTAGTTGTGGTTGGAAGTTGGTTCTGTTTTACCTCAAAGTGGGACACCTGCATAGCCCTGAAGACTTGCTGGGGGTCCCTTGTGCAGAGTGCAGGCGTGGGTGCTGCTGGCTGTGCTCTGGGACAACTGTGCCTGGAGGCCTGGAACCATTCATGCTGCCCTCAGAAGATCTATGTTAAAGCTGTTAAGGTTAGATCTGTGCTAGCCCCTGGGCTACTGCAGTGCTCTTGTGTTCTTGGTAAATTGATCCATGGGTAAGTTTTGCACAAATACTGGGTCCTTGCGGGAATGAGGCTTTCCTAATTTGAGGGGAAAATTTTATATACATATATACATGCATATGTATGTATAAATGTGTGTGTATATATATAAAGCTATTAAATTATATATTCTTTATGTGTAATGATTATAGTTAATACCCACAATAATTATAATTAATGTACAACCTGCATCCAAGACTTTTTAATATATCCCTGGAGGTATTTAAGAAACGTGTAGACGTGGCTCTTCAGGGCATGCTCTAGTGGCCAAGATTATTGGTTTGTGGTGGGGTGTTGCGCGTGGGGTTGTGGGTGTGGGGTTTAGTTGGTGGGTGGCTTTTTTGTTTGTTTTTGTGTGGTTTTTTTTTGTTTTTTTTTGTTGTGTTTTTGTTTGGTTTTTTTTTTTTTGTGTGTGGTTGGACTCGATGATCTCAAAGGTCCTTTCCAACCACTAAGATTCTGTGATTCTTTCTGTTGTGAACTGGCAGCTAATATCCTGGAAAAGAGCTGCTACTCAGTTATTGGCATTTGTATAAAAACGTTGATCACTCCCACTTGTGCAGCGGCACTGGGCTGAATGGTGCAGTGCTGTGTACCAGGACACGTGGGAACCCCCCACTATTCCATGAGGAACAGCAGGAGGCTGCCCCAGATAAATGAATGGTTCCTTTTTCCCCTTGCTCTCCCGCAGTACGATCTGACCAACTTGAGCACAATTTTAATTTACGCTGAGGCTTGGAGGTTGCTTGCTGTTTCAGTAATTCAAGAAGTGAGGGAACCAAGTTGCCTGGCTATTAACTTGTTACTTGCCAGCTCTCAAAAGGCTGGGTGGGTGTCTGGTTGCTTTCTCGCTGAGATCCTGACATTTACTTTGCTGTTGTACAAATTAAAAATAGCGGCTGCTGTTGGTTTCAGCCCATCGGATGATTGCAGTAGCGCAAAGGAGAGAGCGCGTGGGCTGCTCTCCTTCCTCCTGAGGACACTCGCCGGTGGTAACTTGAAGAAGTATTAAGTACTTGCATGTCTCAGGAGCACAAAAAAGAAAAAAAAAATTGGTTTGTGGTTGTGTGAGAGGAAGGGTAGGAAAGGGAAGAAGGCTTGTTCTGCTACATGGAATGTGATTCTTGGTTTTTCACTTACATTTAAAGCTTACATTCACTTACATTATTTTAAAAAAGGATTACTCGGCCAGTTAACATTACCTTCATTCCAATTCACAGATGAGCACAGCACCACCACAAAATATGGAGAAAGAGAAGTTTTTGTGTTGGCTTTGAGGTTGTGCTGTGCTTCCATTTGGTTTGGGTACGCTTTTTTTATGGAGTTACTTGTGTTAGCTCTCAGAGCTTACCCGCAAGCGACTGAAAGGCAAATGGTTACAAGGATGTATGTAGTGTCAGTGACTCTTATGTCTGTAGAGGAGTTTTACCTCTCCTTCTTCAATGGGAACAAAGAAAACAAGGATCACAGGTGGAAAGCTAAAGGTTGAATGTGATGCTCCTTAGAACCATAAAAATGTCTGTAGATGTTCTGCAGTTAGAACAGGAGAAATGAAGAGCAAATAGTTCCTGTGGTGCAAAGTCTGTTCAAGCAAACCACTGACACAGAAAAGAGTAGAATATTAAACTGCTTTGGCAATGTTCATTAGAGAAATTAAAGTGGTTATAAATATACTGCATAACTTGGTCAGCTTCTTAAACTTAACTCTAGCAGTGGGAGGCTTTATTAAAATGAGACAAATGGGCTTTGCTCTGATTCCTTCATCTTCAGTCCATGCTGTGTGTCTGGGAACCTGGGCAGACACCAGCTAAGTTAGAGAAACCCAAATTGCAGCTTTCCAGAACTGGTGAAGGAAAAAACCATAAAGGTGCTTGTGTTAGCAGTTACTTCTTTCAGTAAATAACGTTAATAACATAGGTCTTGTCAGCAAAGCAGTAGTGAACCATCAATGATTGCTTCCCACAGCTGGAGCCATCAAGTCCTGCTTAAACGTTTCTGTCAACATGTAAAACCAGAATATGAATTCCTTAAACATCTGTGTAACTCTTGTCCTGTGCTGGGCCATCTGAACTTTATGAACTAAAATAATATTTTTCTTCCCTTAAGTATATGCAGAATGACTTGCTTATAGAACTGAGATGCTTGTTACTCATCCTGCACCCTGGTAATGGAAATACTTACCCTGTCGGAACAAGCTGGGGAGTAACAGTCAGAGCATGTTCCATTTTTCTTAATTTTGGATTTAACAATTTAGTGCAACGACCAGCAGCGTAGGAGATGTAGGTCTAATTTCAATCCCTGTCTCTCAGATACATAAAGAAGGAAGAGGTGTTGCCTGGGGGAACTTGCCATTCACTTCCTTCTAGAAATATTCTATGAAAAGTGGGATTTCTTTGGCTCCGAGAAAAACTCTGAATGTCTAGGTCATACCCTAAGAGCCAGCACCCCTGTGCAGCTGCCACTCTCAGAAATTCAAATTTCCAGTTTGTGACTGGACCCAGGCTAAAGTCTAGGACTTGTTTTGGGGGTTTTGTTGCCTGTCTGGGTATTACGTGGACTGGGAGGTGTACAGCCCCCACACATGGGAAGGAGGTGGTTATGTTGAACTGTTCAAATATTAGTAAGACTTCTATAGTTTAAGCTAGGAGTTAAAGACTACCTGGATTATCCTTGCTTGGGAAGGAAGAATAAATTACCAGAAAACATCAGATAAAAAGAAGCTACTTTGGTAGGCTCGAGTGAAGTATTTGTGTAGAGAGCTCAGCCTTGGCTCAAGAAAATCCCTGTATGAGCACGCTGCAGACATCTTCACTGTGTGGTTTAATTTACTCCAACATGGGATTCACAGGTTCAACACACTTGTCTGTGCTCAGCTGTACAAGAAATTCTCTTCAATTTTGTGGGAAAACCATGTCCACAGATCCTTGAATTTTGGTTTCTTCTCTCCAAGATTATTACAGTCCTGCAATGTTGGGCCTGAAAACTGATCAGGAAGTCCTTGGAGAACTTGTGAAAATGAAAGTTCCAGCTGTGGCAGAGCTGATGGAACGACATGGAGTCATGTGGACGCTAGTGGTGTCACGCTGGTTTATCTGCTTGTTCATTGACATTCTTCCAGTAGAGGTAACCGGTGATATAAAGTTTCACTATGCACTCGTAGTCATTATTTCATTTGTAGTACTTGCTCTCCAGTAAGTAATTATTAATAAAGAAACTATAATCTGATTTTTTTTCTCCTTTCCTGCAGACTGTGCTCCGAATATGGGATTGTTTATTCTATGAAGGGTCAAAGATCATCTTCCGCGTGGCCTTAACATTAATTAAGCAGCACCAAGCTTTTATTTTGGAAGCCACGAATTTCCCTGACATCTGTGATAAATTTAAGGAGATCACCAAAGGAACATTTGTAACAGAGTGTCACAGCTTCATGCAGGTAAATTATCTGCAGCTTTTAGTTGCTACCAACTAAAACCAAGACTGACAGAAATGTTTTGCTCAGTCTAAAAGATGGATACAGTTGTATCTGTTAGAATTGCCAAGAGGATGAAGAATGTTTTTATACCAGAAATACAAACCTTTTAAGGATTTTTTAAAAAAATAATTATAATTTAAATCCATACATAGTAAGACATTGTCATACAGGGAAAAGAATTATCTTTTAACTAGTTAAGGCAAGACATCTGACCAAAAAATAACTTTAGTGCATTCTTTCAGTGAACTATCCATTGTGTTCCTGTGCTTTTATTTGAGATTATTCTACAATATTCTACTACAATTAGATATAAAGTTAATTTTAAGCTTGCATGGATAAATCTTCAGTGCCAAAATATAAACATTATGTGTAGTCAAAGAACAAAAAGTAGCACCAAGTTCTTTTTTCCAGACAAAATCCTGCTAGCTAAGAATTTATTTTTTTGGGAACCATTTAATAGACTGGATGCCAAATCTGTGTAAAACACTAGATTCAGTGCTTAATTCAGATTAAAATGTAAAAGATGTGCTTCTCTTACATGTTTTGCAATTAACATCTGCCATAAATCACTTGACCAACTCTGCTATCATTGTTTGCTAAGTGTGCACAAAACTGGATCTCAGTCAGTGGCTTCTACTCCCAGGAGAGCCCCGTGCTCATGTCAGAGCTCTGTGCGTAAGTTTGTTATAGCAGCCTGTAATTTATGTTACGTTTCATCTTTGCTCATAAAGAAGAAAAATACCCTTAACTTACTAGTGTTTGTGAGCCTTTTAATTAAAGGAGCAAGAGAAAATAAATCACAGGTAGAGTTTAATCTAGAAGGGAGATGGATGAGGATTTTCCTTTTCCATAAAGGGTTTCGAAGAAAGCTTTTGTTAGACCTTAGCTGCCATGATACTACCAGTTCAGAGGCCAATATAAACACTTGACTTTGAAAGACATTTCCCACCCCCTTGATTACATTACATTTTACAACAGCTGATTTTTAGAAAAATCAGCTACCTTTTTCTTGCAGTTACTCTGAATAAAATACTTACTTTTAACTGTGGTGGTTCTGTAGCAAGGAGGCTTCCAAGACAACTAAATAAACAATTTAGGTGAGGGTCTATTTATCTTTGAAACACATACTTTGGGGCTTGGTGGTTTTTTCCAAGCACTAGAGCTAGTGGAGGTGATGACAGTTGAACAGTGTATTACCCACCCTCTCTCTGAACAAAATCTTAGTTTTCAGTTTCATGCAAATGCAGACTTCACCAGGACACTGCTCCAAACTGGCTTAATTACAATCTATCTCACATCCAGAGCTGTCAGTTACAGCTACAGAGAACTGAGGGGCTCACACACCTTAACTGTAGATTAAAGCGCATAAATTCGCAGCTTGCTTTGTAGTTCTGTTCAGTTACAAGTTTTAGATGAAAGAGTAAAAACTAATCTATTGTTCTTGAGCAACAAGTCAAAGCAAAAAAATATTACAGATGTGACAGCATTTGAAATGCCTCATGTTCTTTCTTACATCTGTATGTGTTGCTCCCCTGGAATGCTCAGTAAAGGAGAGCAAAGGTAATAGAGCAAGGAATTAAGACTTTTGGGTTTTTTTGCAGTAGGAATGTACTATTGTATGGATGGATGAATGTCCCAGAACCCGGCACCAGTGCTTTGTAGCGTTACCCAGGCTAGTTTACGATGTTGTAAATACACCTGCCATCCAGCAACACCAATGCCTTCTAAAATAATTGTAACTGGATGCTGATATTAATACTAGCTTTTGTGCAACTCGCAGCATTTGTTTTGAGCTGCAAGTTTACCACGTTGTTACAGCAGAGTAGGTGAAGATGTCACCTTCTTACACAGAGGCAGTGTTTTCACAGTATGGGTATCAAAGCAGAGAATTCCAGCGAGTTGTCCAAACCCAGAATTTTAATGAAGAATTTCTTCCTTTTGCCCCCAGAAAATATTCACGGACCCTGGAAGCTTGTCCATGGCAACAATCAACAAACTCCGAGAGACTTGCAGAGAGAAGTTGCTTTCTCAGGGATAACTCGCCATATTTAACCAGGTGGTCAGACACTACAGCGATCGACACATTCCTCTATTTGCACTGACTAAGGCACACTTTAAGCTTTCCACAAGTTAACTGACACTTGACCAATTGTTCCTGCCTTTCACGTAAGTGTTGTTAACACTTTGTACTGTATGTGTCAGACTTCCTAACTGGAACTGGTGGCTCTGTTGGTTTGTTTGGGTTTGTTTTTTTTTTTTAAAAGAGAATTAAAGCTTTTTCAGAATAGAACGTGACCAGTGTCAGGACACTCCTTTTAAAAAAGCAGTCACCGTACTTGTCTATTCAGGGCATTTTGTAATGTTAAAACAAAGAGGTGTATAAAATTACATATCCTTCCTACTGTATTAACTGTGACACCGCTATCATTTGTACAAAATAAATCTATTTAATTTGTCAGAACCTGTTTCTTGGTGTGAAGAGAGCAAAATACCTGATCTCTTTCCTGACTGCCAGCAGTTGGCTAGAATACAGGCATCTTCCTTTTTCCTTGCTGCTACCACTTAAGGAACTCAGTAAATACTCTGCACTTTGCCCTAAGACAGCAATGAGGAAGGTGATCTTTACCTTCCCCGACAGTTACTCTATGCAGTGTGTAAGTTCTCCAAGTAAAGGCAGCAAGGAACATGTACAAGGGCCAGGCTGCAGAAAACAGTAGCAAAACTTCCTCTCTAATCACTCTTAGTACATTATATGCTTATTCAGGATTTTCTAGCTCTAGGTAACAAGTAATTTGACTCAAGTCTAAACACAGCATTTCTTTGTTGTAAAGAATGCTGAAAGTTGATGCTGTACTTTCGCTTTGTGCTGGTGCACCTGAGGTTGTGCTACAAGGTTGTGCTATATCCTCATCTACCTCTGTCCCTAAAAGTTTTGGGAGAGACACTTGTAAAGATAACAACAGGCTACTTCCTTGACAGCACAAGACACGGGGCAGTTCCAAAGCTGTACCTTAATGCAAGTCTAAATATCCTGCGCCTGGGCAGAAACGAGCAGAGCAGCAGCTGGGGCCAGGTGCCTGTAAATTCCTTCATCGTCTTTACAGAGCCCTCTGGTGGCCAAATCCCTTCCCTCCTCTTCCCGCTGGGGAAGGGTGGGGAGAAGTGAAGAGAGGCCGGCCATTTGTGCTTTTTATTCTTCCTGCTCTTGAAAGTCTCACCTTCTACCACCACCTCTTTCAGACTCTACTCCAAGCCTTCTTCATTCTTTCAAGGAAGGTTTAACTCTCTTCCCCTGCAGACTGAGTTTCTTTCATTCCTCAGCAGGGAAAAAAAAACCAAACACAACTTTTCAGAGAAGTAGATGAATGCTCTCCTAGACAAGAAAAGACAGTTACCCGTTACTCAATGGTATGATTCTAAGCTTTCTTATCCTTTATGGTACCAGACAGACACCCATTTCCCTTGAGCACTCAACTATAAGCTCATCACCAGGTATTAGGAAATACTAGTTTATTCACCACTGGCAAAATCCACAGCTTTCAGGTACCTTCAAGGTAGCAGGGCAGAGTTGAAAGTATCCCAGCCTTACTGCCACGCATTCAGTTTTCCCGGTCAGAAGAACAGCGTTCTCTAGAATCTTTCAGCGTGCCTTGGTTCCTGCCCTCTGTAGCTACTACTGTTAACACCAAAACCTCGCTGCAGGAGGGAGTCAGGGAAGCTTTAAACACAAAGGTTCACTTCCCAGCACATCTCAACACACCGAGACCTCAGCAGACCTGTTTCCTATTCTGGGGTAAGAATCTAGTTCCAAAATAAAACCTGAAGTATTATTTACAAATCCTCTGCAGCACTTTCAGAAAGCTATGCTTAGCAAATATACTGACATTTCTCAGCAAGGAACAAATTTAATGGAAGGGTTAACTTTTCCAGATCTCAGGTTACACAGAAGCTGGACCTGTTTCCAAACAGAGTCTAAAACAAGGGGCTGTTGAGCCTCACGTTTGTACCACAGCAAAAAACCTTCACCACTTGGTTTAACGGAACTCCACACTAAGGATTGTTTAAAGCTCCCAAAGTAGAGCCAACCCAGAACTTTAGCACTCACCAAACGAGCAAATTTTAAGAGCAATCAGCGACACTAAGATATACAGAAAAAAAGGTGTCTTTATTAGCATTGTTACAGGCAATGCATACATAAGAACTGATCCTTAAAGTGTACAACCCCCCAGCCAAGTTTAAAGCAAGAGAATCAGCAGATTGAGATCTATATTGTACACATGTGCAGTAACAGGATCTCTCTGGACCTTTCAACAGAAGAGACAGAAATCACTTTACAAAAAAAGGTAAATAAAAATAACACCCATTTTAAAAAAGTTCCAGCTCCTGACAAGCTGGCAGAGCATCAAAAATATCAAACAGGGGAGTCGTCCAATCGTAAAGAGTTCCTGTAAGGTTTGAGTATTGCGTTGTTCACACCCTGCATATGCCAGGCATCGAGTTTAAAGCTTAGTAAAAAACACACACCTAAGAGACATGGTGGAGTTTAGGTTTGAAATCTCAATTTTGTCAGTCGTCACTAAATTTCTTTAAATGCATCATCAGTGTAACTATCGTCCTCGCTGGAAGGCAGCAGTATGAAGGATAAACCTTTTCCCTTTGTTAAGAGTTCTGAAATTGAGTCAGTGTGAATTAGCAACATCCCTCTCTGGAGTCTTTAGCTGACGTTACTTTATGCCAATTCCAAAAAAAAGCACCCTTAAAAACTTTTAGCTTGTTTCTAGGTGGGTAAATATTTTAACTAGTTAGCAAAATTAAACACCAGAATTTTCAGAAGTTATTTTTGTGCATAGTTAAATGCTGCAAGATGATTTCACATTTAATAAAGCAGACTTTAAGAAGCAGCAATTTGCAAGAAAAGGTGTTCCCTTACAATATCAATCTTAGCTCAGGGGAAATGTGTGGGTTGGTTTTGGTTTTTTTCCCAGCTTCTTGCAATTGCTT
This sequence comes from Nycticryphes semicollaris, assembly GCA_013400055.1. Lineage (NCBI taxonomy): Eukaryota > Metazoa > Chordata > Aves > Charadriiformes > Rostratulidae > Nycticryphes > Nycticryphes semicollaris. The sequence goes on from VXBJ01004143.1 coordinate 692,242, forward strand.
TTCATCTACACTGGGTTTTAGTGCAAGTCATTAAATTGTTTGATATCCAGCGTGGCTCCTCTTTCTTCCAATCAAGTAAGCAATCAAGACAATTAGAACAAGACCAGCAAGGGCTGCACCAACTATTATAGGGATCAGCATGTTATTTTCATCCAGTTGACATTCTTCCACTGAAGAGAAAGATAAAGAGACCCACGTTAGGCACCAGTGCACCAACAGGTGGCTATATCCAGAACTGGAGCTTCTGCTCTCAGCACTTTTGATAAAACCAGTTCAAGCTAATTTGCAGCATGGCTTGCCCACAACTCAGAGGAAGCCAAGTCCACTGACTGTTCAGGATGAAATCTTTCTGGTACTAGTTGTACACACAATATAGAGATTTATAAGAATTAATTTCTTTCTCAAGAGCTGTTATTGTTAGGCACAAGCTTAGCCATCATAAATATAAGCATGTGAATCCCCTAGCCATTGGGCTTTAGCCACAGTCTCAAAGTACAGCATTAACTGAAAAAAAAAAAAGACAGGAACATCCCAGAACTTTGCCCCTTTCATACAACTGTCTGCACACAGTTGGGGGGAAAGTTAATGTTCTTCCTTAACCCTTCTCTGGGCCAGAAGGAAGAAGTCCTGGGTATTTCAAAGCTTCTTACAGACTTTTCTTACTATCCCCCCACAACATCTGTAAGAGGGCACAAAGAGACTAAAGCTCAGCACCCACGAGCTGACACTTGACTACAGAATATTACATGTTTATATTAGGTGCACGTCACATCTTAGGTTCCACACCTCCCCAACTGTAAACCTCTTACCTGCCCCAAACTTATCTCCATCAATCTTGAAAACCTGGACTTGAACGTTAAATACATTGACAAGGGCTTTGTCTGTGACCTGGAGATTCTCCTCCGCGCTGCACTTGTAGGAGTTCCCTACCGTAGCTCTCAGCTCGCTCATGCTGTTGTTTGATGCTTCAAACTTTGCAACTGTGCAAAAGAAAGTCTTATTACAGAATGCTGAAAAGCAGTAGCTACATGTAAGCTCACAGAGCTTGAATTCCATGTGTTCATTCCCAAATTTTCTAATATGTTATTTAATGCAGGCAGCCCTTAACGTTTATAGTAGTAGTCACTGAAAGTAGACTTCTTAAGAGTCCCTACCTTTTGCTTCAGAAGGAAGAGTTGTGCTTACACTCACACCTTGCAGGAAGAATTTTTCAGCACTTGCATTCTTTTAAAAAAAACAAAACAGGAGTTATTTAAGCTCATTATGTACGACACAAGCTGTCAACATTCCAGATCCATTCTGCATGCATTTTGAGAAAGGACTTTTCTAAGGGTAGTCTACGATTTGGATTAGCATCCAAAGGAAGAGCTTGGTTGCACCTTTTAGAGATAAAAGCTACAGAAGGCACCTTAGGGAAAATGACTTTGGGGGGGGGAGCTGAGGAAGAAGCACTGTTATGCCTCAGACCACTGATTTGACTTCTACAGTTAAAAGGTAGAGTCCCACCCATGCCTTAACCAGGATAATGCAACGATCTCACCTACGCTACAGATACAGCTTTAAAGAAGCTTGGTACCCCACAGAGATGAGGAGCATCATTTAAAAGCAACAGATCCAGGTGATCACGTTTGATCAATCCACTGAATATTAAAAGCAGCATGAAGCTGACAAACAGTGGATTCAGTCCTCAAGGGTACACACAGATCTCATACAGCACTGGAGCAGGGCTGTGGGAAACAGGATTTCCAACCATCGTAGGAGTCCATAAGACAAGCACACCTGGTTCTTGGGCTGTACACAGAATATTAATGAGGAATTAAATCCAGTTCCAGACTTAAACGATTATATGAGATGCCCATTTGTCACAGGCTATTCCTCTGCTACAGCAGAGCCATTCCCAGTTTAGGCAAGAAGCTTTAGAGAGCAGACAATATCATCTTAACACATTCCCATTCCAAACAAAATAGATGTCTGTCTATACATACATGTGTACACATATGTATTTTCCTCACGAGTTACCAAGTATTAAACCTTCTAAACCCTAGTACTAAAAATCAAAGGAATTACTTATTCCCCTTCCTGTAGTTGCATCTTTTTTTCTCTTCTACTTGCCCCAATTAGTTTTCCGACGTGAGAAGTCCTGCCAGACCCTAGAGGCTTTGTCTAGAGATTCTTACCAGTGCAAAGTGGAAGGTGACCCTTGTTTTGTCAAAAGTCAGATTCAAGAAGGCAGATGTATTATCGCATGTCCCAGACGAAGTTGTATTATGCGGTATGAAATTCAGCAAATCCAATCCCATCTGCGAGAGGAGAGGATCAGTTGTGACACTAGAAGAGGCTACACCATCACCGTACCTTCAGTCGATTTCTAGCTTGCTTGTACTCGTGCACACAGGGTTGTGTTTGCCCACGCATTTTACAGACAACTGGGCAGATACACGTGAAAGTTCCCTGAGTTACCAGGCTGGTATGGAGAACAAAGGGCCAGCTTTGCATTCCTAACCAAGCTTTCCACAGCCTTGAGTGGCCAATAACCTGCTGCCTTCTCCACACTAAACTTCTTTGGTCATAGCAGCACAGGGTCATTACTAAAACATTAGTAATGACCATCACACAGTGGGCAACAACCTATAAAATGCTACTTTGATATGATCAAGGGCACTGCCTGTAAGCATGATCATCTTGCCCATCAGTGAAAAATGCTTTAGCTTTGCCCATGGCACATGATTTTATACTGTCCTGTGTCTGCAGAAATCTGTGGGTTAAACACACGTGCCGAACAATCCAACAGAAACCTTCAGTAGCTCTTAGTTGACCCTCATGTGACTGGAAAGCCTATTTGCCACCTTCTCACTAGTCATTATTACCCTAGAAATCAGCTGTTCAGCAGAGCTAGAATGCCATGCTACAGGACACAGCTTACAGAGTTTCACACAATTAAGGTGGCTAAAAACACAGTCCATGATAACCAGCTACCGTACAGTCACACACCAGCTATCAGTGCTCACTCTTTTACCTCTCAGACATCATCATAAATAAATGCCATCGATTCCTTTCTACCACCACATAAAGCATCAAGTAGCTAAATCCTATACAGACACCACCATCCCCACACCAGGTCCTTTTATCATCAAGATTAAACTTAAACTACAGAACAGCAGCCATCGCTTTTTGCCTGCGCTCATCCTCATTACCTCAGGTTAAGCCACAGGATAGGAAAAAGCAGCTTATGATCAGAGGTCCTTATAACAAAGCTTGACTGAACATAAAGGTTTGCTCACCCTTGGTTATTGTTTCCTACTGAGGGCCTTTAGCAATCCTTTTGGGATTACAGTCAGAGCTTTGATTTACTGGTTAGTGGGTAACAGGTTTACATATGAGGCTGGCAAGTTGGGCCTTGCATCAAAAATGGAGGGACAAAACCTGTGCCAGGGCTAGATTTTACATAAACCATGTGGCATTTTTGCTGTTAAAACCAGCCACTAAGTAGCAATTAAGCACCGAAGTCAAACCCCTCAGTGCTGCCTGGAAGTTAACTCAGTCACAAGCCTGTCCAGTTTTATAGTAGGAATTTTCCCTTCTAGTAGTCATTCACTGTGGTCATTCTGGTACCTCAGGCCTATTTGTTGTATTTTATTTAACAGTTTAAAAAAAAAAAGTCTCACTGAGATGGCATCTTTGGTAATGGAATTCCACTTACTCATATCTTAGTATTTTTTACTGCTTCTGTGGAATGGCCACATGCACTCACTGGATTTGACAGACAAATTTAATACTCTCACTGAACAGAAAAATCTTTACTGACCACTTTCAGTAGAAGAGAACTGTTTCAATCATCGTTAGCTTAGTCCAGGTTAAGCAATTCAAAGAGAGAACAATCCTGGATGAATACTATAAAGAACTGTGATTTTGAAAGAAAAAAGTTACTCAATGATAATTTACCAAGTTTTCCCCAAAGAAGGAATCTAAAGGCTTTGAAGAAAGAAAAATAAGTGTACCTTTTCATCTTTTTTCAGGTAGGTGATATTAAGCTGTAACCCCATGTAGGCAAGTACACAGGTTCCATTTGGACCAGTCACATTGTATTTACCAACTGCAGGATTTGGGGGCAACGCAGTCGGTGCTGGGCTAGTTGTTGGAACCTGGCTGGTAGTCTGTTTAGGAGTTGTAGGCGCTACAGCAGTGGTAGAGACCAAATCTTCAGCACATTCTGTCTCTGAAGAGAAAAGGAAAACAGTCATTACCCAACAAAATGAAGCTGTGGGATGCTTTACGTTTTTAATTCTCAAGGGAAAGGACACAATTTCAAGTAGCTTCTCCGAATATAAGGGCGAGAGTAAAAGCTGAGAAACACAATGGACAAACATTACCTAAAACCTTGTTGAAAAGTTTGAGACACTTTTGAAGCCTGGCGTGTGAAAACGACACCTCTGCTGTTATTTACAGAAGTTCACGGTGACCACATGTGCTTTTATTCGTGTCTGTCATCGCCCTTCACCATCAAGTCAGGAAAAATAAGATACCGCTACGCTGACAGCGTTCCTGCATCCTCAGCAAGGCTGAGATGACTATCCCTCAGACACTCTGGGCACTCGTGTACTAGAAACAGAGGAACAGTTCTCCTCCCCGCTGTTAGAAGTGGTCTCCCAAGAGATTTGTTGTTCTCCTTCCCCTCTCTCAGTTACAGTTCCAGGTTGTGAAGACCCTATGTCATTATTTTGGCAAAACCCAGGGTGGCATTAGAATACCACTGGATGTCTCAAGTGCTCATTACAGCACTGTGGCTCTTCTGTCTTTGGCAAAGGGATTCTAAGACACTGCTTCTGATGGCAAATGTTTTGTTACATCCTCTCCCTTTGGGTCTCACATCCATCCTTTCCTTTCGTCCTGCGTTAGTAGGCACCCACCACCAATGGGTTACAAGGCTGAGTGAAGATATATAAAACTGCCTTCTCTCTTCATCCAGTTCAGCACAACTTCCAAGGCAAAAGGAGAGAGAAGGAACAGTGACTCTGATTTATTTACCAGAGTACTCAGAAACACCTGGCAGTAAGATCTTAACTTGATCTGGAAACCAAGAAGGCTCCTGCTTAGAACACCTAAGCCAAAATCAAAGGTCACAGCAAAGACATTACTGTAGTAGAGGCTTTCATGTTCCAAGCCAAGGTCATCTCCACTTGTCGGGGATAACAGATAACAGCTTGCAACTTTATAAGGATGACAACAACTGCAGCAGCAGGCAATTCTGACTCAAAGGGCCTACTGCTAAAGTTTAATCCATATATATCTTGCAGATACTAGATGTCTAGTAAATATCCTCTGAACTTAAACAGCAACTTAACTTTCAACTATGGCTCAGGAAGAACACAGACTGCAAAATAGCATACTTTCCTATTTCTACTCCATTTTTGGAAAGAAAGCAGAGGGAAGGTAGATGAACAGGGGAATGACCCCCTATCTTTTGTAGACTTAATAGAGACTGGTTAGATTCCCAAATGTGTTAATTTCCTAACAAATAAATCAAACATCAGCTTTACTTGGTACTACAACAGATAATTTCCCTCCATCTGCAAGACCCCAACACATACAGCCTCTTACTCCACTTAGCAGAGACGGAAACCACCAAACCACTTCAAGCAGAAGCTCATCCTAGGGTGGAGTCTTGACATTTTTACTGAACTTACTTACAGCATAACTCCTAGTAACTCTTCAAGACAGATTTGGAGACGAGACAGATTCTTAACGTCTTTCTGACAGTTGTAGGAAAGCAGCTGACAGAACTACCGACAGATAAAACCGAAGCCTCCTTTTCTTCAGGGCTGCAGGTAATCACTACCACAACCCTCAGTCACTAACTTCTAGGTACACCGAGAGAAGTTACCATGACTAGTGACGCACACATGCACTGAAAACTGACGACTCCTCCCTTGAGTAAGCCTTGCCCAGATCACCAGCAGAAATATCCATTAATGAAGGAGTTGCATGAGGGGGAAGAAAAAAAAAAAAAAAAAAAGAAAAGAAAAGGTTAAGGGAGAATTCCAGCTCTAAAGTTTATCAATAACTTGCTGCCAAAAGGAGAGGGGAAGTCTCAAGCCTACAAGAGCGGAAAGAAGGAACCAATCTGGAAAGAGCTTGATGATTTCAGGGTCAAGATTTAAAAAAACCAAAAAGTATAAAATAAGAATTCTTCAACCCTCTGAATTTAAAAAAAAAAAAAAATCCCCAAAAGCCAAGAACAAGGTTTAGCTCATTCTGCAGTGAGAATAGAAAAAAAAAATATCTGGGTACAGTGCCAACACAGTAATTAAAACTTAGGGATGATGATAATTTAAGGGGAAAATCGAGCATGGCAGTATGGGCAACAGGAATGTGGGAACAAAAACAAAAACCAAATTAAAAAACGCCCCCAAAACCTTGAATTTGAACAAAACATTGTCTATCCCAGGAGCATAGGAAATCACATGGTTTTTCTCTGAGGATCAATAGTTTCATCAAGACAGTGATACCACAGGATGGAGAAAAGCAACTCCGGGGAATTGATCCTGGAAAATGTAAGTGTACATATCAATCTAAAGAGAAGAGAATTAGGCATAGCAAAGACAACAAATGCTGACAAATTTGGGTTGCACCAGGAACACTCTCCCAAAATAATGCAATATTGATTTTTTTTTTTTTAAATCAAAGGACTATGTAAGAACAGATAAAAGGTGGTGTTAAAAGGAAAATTATTACACAGTAGGAAGATTTTATTGAAGCCGTATAGAAGTTTTTCTCAGTATCATGGCTTACGTTTAAAAGCCTGCTGAGGATTGATCGCTTCCCATACTTAACCAGTAAAACTACTGGATCAAGATAACATTTTAAAAAATATGAGATAGTTCTGAAGACTGGAGCAATGGAAATCAGGTTATTTTTTTAAAGTTGCAAATGTAGGTCCGCACCTTTGCTGCGAGCCAGTTTGCTGAATGGAAAAGACTGATCAAGAGAATGATACACACTGAAATCCGAGCCAGTCACACGAGGCTGCCCTAAGAGAACTCAACTCCAGTATTCCCATACATCAGGCGAGGTACTTTTCAGAGACACTGGATAAAGTATAGATATTCCTGTAGAAGGCACTTTTTCAATGTATCCATCACATGCCAGCACTGACTACCCTAGTTTTTAAGATTCATTTCAACTGGTGCATAAATGAGATTAACACCACAAGAAAAGGTTTCCATTTCCCAGAGAAGCTCAGACCTCTTACTTGCCCCAAAAGTAAGGCTGAGATTTATCACTCCCTAAGATACCACAGGTGATCAAACATCAAAAGCCACATAAACTGAAGAGTGTTGTCACAAAAGCAAAGGACATGAACACACCATGAAGTAGTTCGTCTCCTACTCAGTATAACAGTGAAATTAAAAAAATGCTTTTCAATACAAGCAGTCAGGACAACAACTCGTTTTGTGATTGAGCCTGACAGAGAAAGAACGTCACTGCTACAGCTTATGTAAGGCCTCCCATAGGAAGATGTACATAACTGCTCCCTGTGGAGCAGTTCTCTGTTGTCTGCCATTGTATCACTGATTTTCCCCGGAGCACACAGGAACTCGTTCAAACTACTTTGGTAGAGGTGCAATACTTGGAAGTTTATCAGATGTTTCTTAAACTAGGATTTCGGCCATGTGCCCACTCAACCTACTGGGTTTACAGCACTTGTTTACACCCATAAATACTCATGAACAGAAGGAATGTTTCTTAATACCTGTACAAAACCCATGGCAACCCAACAGCACACTATCTTCTAGTCATGGATGCTGCCATCCCTACAGAGAAAACTTAAGACAGGTCTATTCATGTCAAAAGATGCTGCTATCAGAGCTTTAGATCCACTTTGTACCTGCCTAAATACAGTTAGTCGGGACTTAAAAAGAAATAATCTATTACTGCAAATATTAGCTCACCAAGTGCATTTTCTGCTACAAGATACCTACTGTTCACACTGAAAGTGCCATTTGTGAGATAGGCTTCCAAAGTCACATTGCTAAAAGTAACGTTCACATTCTTCATATTGACTTGCTTGGAGGTGATGCATCTGTATTTTGTGCCCATATATGCCTGAATAATAGTTTTATGTGATACTCTCTTCATTTCCCCTGTAAAAAGATCGCATTGTATTAGTACATAACAGCATCTTACAGAAGCAAGTCTGTATTACATCTGGAATACAGACAGTGAGAACAGGAAGTTTTCATTTTACCTGCAGTTGAATTGTGGAATAAAGTTGCATCTGACAGATTGTAGTGGAAAATGAGCTCTTCGACTTGGTACTTGTCTGCGTTTTCTGAGAAATTCAGGGTTAACGAATGTCCTGCTCCAAACCCCAATACCAGAAGGGGGTGAGATGTGTTACCATTACCACATGAGCTCTGCTGCTCTACTGTAGCATTTTGCGGAAGAAAGAAGTATGCAAACTGCAGGTGGGAAAGTGAAATACATGTAAATGGGACAATGTAACAGATTTTCCTTAGTGCTTCTTAAATATCCTATGCAAATGTTAATGATACACACATTGGTGTTATGACACTCATAAACACTATAAGATGCTATATACAGGTGTATAAGTAGACAAGTAGCATGTTGCTGACACTTGCATTTCTAAAAATGTGGTCTTCTGAAATTTGAGGACAAAACAGTGCATACTCACAGCACCCCTGAGACTTTTCCTCCCCCTAAACTAGCACTATGGATTTGCAGGTACTTCTCTACTAGGCAAATCAAATCTGACATGCTCTGGACGTGTGAAAAATAGGAGAATTTAAGCTTTGTTCTTTGTAGTATAATTAAGGAAGAAGAAAATCAAATGGTACAGCCATAGTTTGGCTACAGTACTTTGAGTTCAGTACATACTGAGAGCTAACTTGATACCTGAAGATCACAACAACATTTACTAGAAAGTTCACCAGAAGACAACTGGTAGCATTTTTGCCTTTACAGCTGCAATGAAAGCCGTTTCAGCTACCAATAGGACTGATGTGGAATTTTGTGACACAAAAGTCATTTCACACATTTATTGTTTGTGATGGTTTCAGGCAGCCTTTAGCCCTGTTAGATGAGGAGAACCATCGGTAACAGAGAAATGAAAAGTTGATGCAACATGACCAGGAGCGGGGAAATCTTTACTGAAGCAGTTTTTTCATGTTTAAGTATTTGTTCAAAGCTGACATAGTGCATGTGTACAGAAATACAACACAGTTTATAAAGACAAGTTAGAGACAAGCTGTGAGATAACCCCCTTACCTCTTTTTGCCCATTGCTTTTGTATTCCACCGAGAAGGCTACTGTCAGATCAGCGATTATGCAGACCTTACCACTTGAATCTTTCACCTCAAACGAAGAAGCAGCCTGTAAAAAGCCTGTCAGGAATGACAAGTAGTTAACTTGGTGTCACCTAAGTTTTTATGCCAAAGAGACAAATACATACAACTGTACATTTTAGGAGCACACCCTAAGCAGCAGTTGAGTTTGGAAACATCAGTGTTAACAGTATCTATATTAGCTTCAACATCACTAGTACACAGAGGAGAAGTTCAACGCCCCATTTATAAAGACAAAGCCACCCAAACCAAAACTATTGATGTGCTGTGCCCTGAGAGGCCAAGAAGAACGTGCAACAAACACCAGCCGTGCTGTTCAAGTCAGCTACTCGGCATTCTACCTAACACAGCAACTATTTTGCAAGCTTCAGCCAGAACTGACTTAGCATCCTTGATCCTGCATGCCTATAGCCCCCAGCCTTTCCCCCACAGCACACCACGCAGCCTTCATTCCCACTGTACCAGGACACTCAGCTGTACATGCACTGAATGCAGCATTTAGAAAGCTCGGATTGACCGCAGATGTTTTGGAGGGAATGCCAAAAATAGCACGACGGAGCGTGCCACCCTTGCCAGGAGAATTTCTCTTCACTGTCATCACGCTCTCTGCGCTTGAGAGGAGGATGGGGGCCAAGACCTTCACACAGACCGAGGTTATGTTTTCCTGACTGGTTTAAGCTAACCTCAGACCAAGCTGCTGACAAAAGCATGCTTCCCCCTGCCCTCAGCCCCAGCGCTCAGAGCGCTAGTACAACTGACCGCACTAGTACTGACTCAACAGGGTGAGAACATGTGGCCAGAGGAGCAGAGGATCACCCCTTCTGACAGCAGCGTGGACTTAGACCAGCATCCACTGACAATGAAGCTTCACATAGGGAATGCTCCGCAGCAGGTTGGATACAGCTAGAAACCTGCTTAACTAGGCAGTGCTGCTCCCGTACCTGAAAACATACCAACTGCCCCAAGTTCTCTGGTTCTCAACTAATCACCACACACACATCTGAAGCAAACCTCACTGCAAAGAGCCTGCACCGTTTTCGTGCTATTTCACTTTATCAGCTTGCATTTACGACGACTCCATTCTTGCAGAAAACCTGATAAAATAAGCTGCTCCAAGACAAAGCACTATCTCAAGCAAATAAGCTGTAAAGAGTCAAACATGCTAATCCATTCAACTGCTGATAGAGCAAAAAGATCCAGCCAAGGAATTATTCATTATCTAGCTTCCCTCTCCAAGAAGTTTTCAAAAAGCAAATCCCAATTTTAAAACTTTTCACTATAAAACTATGATGCCTACAACTGTATCAAGGCAATTATTCGGAAAAATTTGACTTTTGTCAGCTGGACTTTGGTCAAAGCTCCTTCAGTTGTAGGAACACATTGGAAAGAATTTCTCTGGCACTGGGCAAGTATTTTCCCTTGTTGCCTTCCCCTTAGCAACAATATAACCTCCCCCACCACCAAAGGGGACCAAAACTGAAGTTGGAATTCATAAGTGTTACCCAGTTGTTTACAGAGCCTAGACTTGAAACCAGAGATACAACAGAACGAGATTACTCAAGAATGGAGGGTATACAAAACCGGCATTTCAAAGTGAAACTGTCCTACCTTTGCCTTTATGTCCTGCCCAATGCTCAGTAAGGAACATATATTCACAAAGATAATGCTATTTATTGCAGTTCAGAGCAGTACTAGAAACTTTATTCCACAAGGAAGTTCCAATTTGCAAAGTTTCCTTCAATTTGAATTTACATCTGGAACTCGTTTACATTTTATCCAAGCGCTTGTTTTCTCAAGAGCAAGCTGCTTACACTTTCTTGAAGATTTCTAGCACAGCATAAAAGCACAGAATAAGAGTCCATGGCTATTTGAACTAGCACTACCAGTGGTAAACATGCTAGAATGAAAGCCTTCAGCGTGCTTGCTGACTACCTTGTTTGACAGCTATTAAAAATATTTGCAACTTTAGAGCTAAAAATAAACAAGTAATAGACAGTAAAAGAATGAAAGGGAAAAAAAAAAGAGGTAGTTTTAAAAAGAAACACAAAATAAGACTGAAAAAACAATTAGGAAAAATATTGCTGAGCTAAAGGTAAATGCGACAGACCTGCCCATTACAGATGATTCAGAGAACAACAAAAGACAATGCAGAGGTACCAGAAAGCACCGAATGGAAGACAGATTCTGGGAATGAAGAGCTGGCAAATTACCCCCAGCAAATTTAAGTAATAAAGAATAAGGGGTGTGAACAAATAGTAAAAAATACCACCTGCATAACTACTAGATTTTTGCAAGGTGAAGTCCACACCGTGGTACGAATCCTGATTTCGTCAGTGTGGTACAAACTCTATAAAACCTCGTTCCTCCTTAAAAAATGTTCAGCAGCTGCTAGATTTGCAGTGTCAGTGATGAGACAGATGCACCGAGCACGAGACACTGAGCTGTCCTCGATGAAACGGCAAGAGGGCTCTTTTCACTTCAAATAAGCCGACATGCACAAGGATGGCGGTCAGAGAGCGAGCGATGTGCCACAGCATCATCCGCTCCCGTGGTCTTGGAGGAATGCAGATGAAACAGGGAAATGTAAGGCAAAGAAAAATTAGCAAGAAAACCCACTGAAGAACAAATCAAGACACTGAAGGATAGGTCCTGCCTACTCGTCGTCACTCCAGCCACTGTAAGGCAGAGGAACAGCTCGTTGGGTTTGGCAGGAAAGCAGCTGTTGAGTTTGTGAAGGCAGTTTCAGCATCGACTAGTGATTAATGCATGAATCATCACCAGCCCACAAATAGTAAGAGCCTACAGTCAAAATGTCAAGAATACAGAAAAGAAAACTGATGTTGAATCAATCTATCCTGGGAATATTTCTAATTAAGTTACATAAAGTATTGCTCAATTTTATCACAGCATAACTACAAGTTGAGAATACTGCTTGTACCTCTCATAACAGTATTAGTTTTTTGCTGTTTAACACAAAAACCGATACAACCTCCAGTTTCTTAACGTTCAATGCCCTTCATGAGGTTCAACAAGAGCAAGTGCAGGGCTCTGCACCTGGGCCAGAACAATCTTCACTTTCAATACAGACTAGGGGATGAGGTATTAGAAAGCAGCCCTGAGGAAAGGGACTTGGGGGTGCTGATGGATGAGAAGCTGGACATGAGCAGGCAGGGTGCACTTGCAGCCCAGAAGGCCAATCACATCCTGGGCTGCATCAAAAGATGTGTTGCCAGCAGGTCCAGAGAGGTGATTCTGCCACTTTGCTCTGCTCTGGTGAGACCTCACCTGGAGTACTGTGTGCATGTCTGGAGCCCTCAGTATAGGAAGGACATGGACCTGATGGAGAGGGTCCAGAGGAGGGCCACAGAGATGATCAAGGGGTTGGAGCACCTCTGCTATGAGGACAGGCTGAGGGAGCTGGGGTTGTTCAGCCTGGAGAAGAGGAGGCTCCGGGGAGACCTAATAGCAACCTTCCAGTACCTGAAGGGGGCCTGCAGGAAGGCTGGGGAGGGTCTGTTTACAAAGGCCTGCAGTGACAGGACGAGGGGCAGTGGCTTCAAGCTGGAGAAGAGCAGATTTAGACTGGATATTAGGAATAGGTTCTTCACTGTGAGGGTGGTGAAACACTGGAACAGGTTGCCCAGGGAGGTGGTTGAGGCCCCTTCCCTGGAGATATTCAAGGTGAGGCTCAACGAGGCCTTGGGCAACCTGGTCTACTTGGGGGTGTCCCTGCTGACTGTGGGGAGGTTGGACTAGATGACCCTAGAGGTCCCTTCCAGCCTGGACCATTCTATGATTCTTAATAAACTGCAGTGCCCTATGTGACAACTATCTGTGGCAGAGAAAATGCAGAACTTCAGATGTACACAGCTGAACAGCTCTTCGATTTCTCAATAGCAAGAAGTTTTTTGAACTTCATTATTCCTTTGGCTGGAAATACTACGTTATGAATATCTAGTAGAAGAATCATCAAAAATGTACTAGCAAAGAAATTTCAGTTAGTTCAGATGCTTCCTTAGTATTTCAATAGGTTCCAAAAAAAGGCTGTTTACATATTTATTCTAGCTGCATATTTTCAATTGACAATTGTAAGATAATCTCTCCTTTTAGACCTCATTTATGCAAGTATAGTCTCATGCAAGAAAACATTGAAGGTAAAAGTGTTGAAGCAAGGCTAAATATTTTACTTGAATTAAATCCAGCATCCTGCTTTATCCAACATACCTACATCCAAAAAACCAAGCAGAGTATATTAACACTCTGAGATATAATAAACAAGTCAAACAGAACTACAGCTTTCTTGATTATATAACAATTTGTCTTAAAGAAACAGACTGCAAAAAGTTAGGTTTGTTTTAAACTGAGAACTACAAAGCTAACAAAACAACCTAGCACATTTGAGCAAGCTAAATCTAAGCCTTTTTGAATATGGCTCTGAGAATGGCAAGATTCCCTGTCTCTTGACCACACAAAGTTACTTTCAGGTTTCAACTTTTTTTTTTTATAATTGAAATCCTGTTAGCCAAGTACAACTCCCCTTGGGTTACTCTCCCGTATAATGTAAAGCTGCTAAGACAGAAAGATTAATGGTTGTTGGGCTCTAAAAAAGCAAGCACTTATTAATGGCAATTGTTTACTCCGTCTGCTTGCAGAGAGGACTTCAGTTACTGTAGTTAATGATTTACTTTGTCTCTAGCTTTTATTAGAAACATGGAACATTGACAATAAGGATCTCAAACACAAAAGCTACTTTTATGTAATTTGGGTTTTGTCACTATATTCATGTTTCCTGCGTGAGTAAAAGCCTTTTCAGTATCTTTTCTGCCTCCTTTTTGGAAGAAAGGGCAGCAAGCCATCCAAATCCACCTGGGCACATATTCCACATCACTGGTAGATGAAGCAATACAGGTAGATGGGTCTGTTTGCAGTTCCAGTGACTGACTGTGGCCTTAGGAAGGGAAAGCGTGGTTGCAGCATAGCTAACTGCTCCCCACAAGCGCTGTGACAGTGGTTCAGAGTATCACACCCACAGCCTGGTCACACACATCAAAGGCTCTCCTCGGCTACAGCTTACCCTGTAATTACAGCACAGCATTCTCTGAAGGCAAGGGGTGTTGCCGACTGATGTGGGCACTGCACAACCACTCCGCACTTAGGCTACGGCGCTGCTGTGCTGCCCTGCACCTTTGCCCAGACGTTCTTTGGGTTCTAGATAAGAAATGTTGGTTCTTATCTAAAGAAGGTTTCTTTTCCATTGTACATGTGAACAGAATTGCCCAGTAATGTACGCATTCTGACAGTTCAGAAGGATCCTGCCATCTCAGTGCCATTTTGTGAACAAACTGGTGACCTCTGTCACCACTTCAGACTTCTAAGTCTACATCTGAGAAGAGAATGGAAAAAATCTCCGAGAAGTCATGCTCTCCTTTAATCACTCATCTTCTAATGTAAGCGCCTCTCCCAGCGGGAGGCCTGGTACAAGTCCTTTCTCAGAAGGCCAAGTCAAGATCTCTTGCTTAGGATTCAGGATCTATACTACCTTAGGACAGCACAGAAAAAAACAAGAACTTAAAAAATAATATTTTTTGATAAATCACACTGTTTGACAACCCTAACATTTCCGGGAAACAACAGAAAGCAGGAAAACTCCTTGACAGACCTGATGCATGAACCACAGTGCGTTGAGATAAGATGGTCTTCAAAAAATTATGAGTTGTACCTACCTGTAACCAATGGACTCAAAGGGCTGGCTATCTGGAAAGCACAGCTGGAAGAGACAAAGCTGGGCTCATTTCAACTGCTGTTGGACATGCTTGAACACAAACAGTGGCAGAAATGGGGAACAGTGTTTAATTTGAGGATGAATGAGAGCACTTCACGGGAGAAGAGAATCAGCTGCACTTGTGCAGGTGCAGCACTATATCAGGTTCCTGAACCAAGCCTAGAATACGCATTCTTGCCAACTCACAGGCACAAATTCATGTAGGCTCAGATTATGTTTTTGATACTGTTAATTTCCCTTAAAGCACTAAACTGTTTTCTCAATTCACATTCACAGATGGATAACCTCTGCCTTTATAAACAAATTTATGAAAGTACAGATGCATTATAAAGGAAAGGCTACTTAGCAGTTGTACACTTGCCATTTGGCCAAAGAATTGCACAATTGCATCAAGTTTAGTCACATGAAGTTTCTTTATGGTTTCCCATCTAGAGGAAGGAAGTCCTGGGATAGCTCTACAGCAGCTGATTACATGAGTCCACTGGGAGGTCTGAACTCCCACAGCTAGGGCTTTTTCAGCATTCGCACACATTTGTTTTGCACTTGCTCTGGTTAGTGCTGCTGTATCACACCACACAACCGAGACACGTCCTTCAGGGTAGCTGGCACCCCTAAACAACAGTTCGGAGGAAGGAGCACTGTGCTGACAACTTAAAGAGAAAGCCTCCTCAGAGGAGAGGATATTAGAAAAAAAAACCAAATATAATAAACCAACTGCCTGAGTAAAACCACTCTCCTAGTCCTCTCAAGAAGAGAGTAGATCTCACCCCTGTTAAGGGAAGTAAAAATATACTGGTGTTCCCATATTACACAGACTGAATTCTTCCTTGTTTAGAAATCAGAAGCTCCTGAAGTTCAATAAAAAAAAAAAATCAAACCCTCAATGTATTAAGTGCAGACTACTGTGCTCATGCCTGAACACTGGAGAGGCAACAGCTAGACAAGTGCCCACTGCTCACAGCTGAACCATATTTGAGAACTCTGTACTCCACTGCCCAGGGACTACTAACTCTCACACTTTAAATTACAGTAGAAGCAGTACTGACAGCCAGTGGTGCTGTCAAGTGACAGAGAAGGTTAAGAAGCTGCTACCCTTAGATAGAAAGGAATACCAGCCCATCTCGAAGCCAGGTGTACATTCCAAACCACGGAATCCCAATGTATCAAAACATAAGTTACATTTTAAACTACTAGACCTATAATTTAGAATTAAGATAATGTAATTAAGTGTTCAAATAGCTGTTGCAATTAGTGCCACTCACATACTCAAATGGTCTCCTGCCCACTACAGAGAATAAATTTAAAAAAATATCATTATGGCATGAAGCTTTCTCAAAGAATTTCCAAAAAATCATGTCTGACTTGAGAGAAAATACAAATTGCTGCAGTTAAGCTGCAACAAGTAAAGGTGGGCCTTCTGAGCGCTAAAAGTAAGCTATCTTTAAGACATAGAAAGGCTTAACGGAGGTAACAGTAGTCAACTTCTCAATAACATATCCTTCTTTGAGTGGGGTTCCTCTGTAACCTAAGGTAATTGAGTTTATTGCCTGCTGCTGATTAGAAATCACCCTATTTGCTACAGAACAATCTAAAAGTAGGTTACACCAAAAATTAAAAGTCAGCCTGAACAGGAAACTCAGGAGAATCTCTCAAGAGCAGTGCGTCAGGGAACCTGTGGAATTCTTACTTGGCAAGTAAGAATTTACTCCACAAGTCAGAAAAGCTGTTGAAGCCAAAGCTGAGTACATAATCACATGACAACAGGCTTGGGACTAGCACAGAAATTCAGATCCTTAGAGACTGTGCCAACACACTTAAAGAAGCTATCAAGCAGATACTATGTTAAGGGCAGTATGCAGTAAAACAATGCTTTGAAAGTCACACAATGTAAATGCGGTTGTATTTTGGGAAAACTACTTTATACTTAGTCTCAGTTCCATATAGCTAGCAATGCCAAAAATTAAGAAAACAATACAACACCAAGTTAATCGCTGGCTGGAATTTATTCTCCAAGTTTCTCTCGGCCACCCCTGCACTGGTAGCAAGCTTCGAAATTCCCCTTCAGACTAGAATTGTGCAATAGAAACACGTGGATTATGTGTCAATAACTCTGCAATGGTATCACGCTACCTTTTAGAACTAATTTTTCCTTCCCCAGATCTCAGACACTTCATTACTTACTCACTGAATCCATGCCTGACTATACACTTTGATTTTCAGAAATGTATTTTCTGGCCTGTCTGTGTTGCAGTAAGGAAGAAAACAACAGGTGCCCCAGGACTCAAAGAGCACAAGCAGCTCTGTTGGGCTTGGTACGTAACCCAACCGACCCATCATGCTCAATAGCAGAGAAGCACCATGTTCCTTCATACTTCAGGCAGCTAAGTTTGAGGGGGGGTACTTCATTTCCCATGGGCCCCTCTCCCTGTTATTTATCCCTGTATTACCTCAATTTTTCTTTCATTCTATAGCCATATTTGATGTTCATAAGGAAATTCATCACGAAACACTTAATGCTGACATAGGAAATACTCAGCTTAGTGCTTGCTGCTCAATGTGAATGGAAAACTAAAACAGTAAGAGAGGTGTGGTGAGATATTTTGGAGGGAAAAACGTTTCTATTGTTCTGAAGTCAAGGCATTGCCAAACAAGCTTTCACATCTGACCCACCCATGCTAATCCTTCAGCCTCCTGTGATCATTACCTTATCCTCATCTGTGTTCACTCAGATGACTAAAAGGCCACAAACGAGCTAAAACAGTCAGAAATCAGCTTATATCTTCTCATTATCTCATATCCTTCTCCCTTCCCCCACTGCAGCCCAAGGCCCACACTCTGGCAGAAGACAGCAGAGGCTATCTGTACTCCAAGGAGGGGTCTCTATTTGCACCACAAAATTTTCCCCTGAGACTGTAGGATCAAGTTATGTAGAAACACCCAGCTACTAGACACTGGTACAAAGCCCTGACTGTCAGTAAATAGTTACTCTGTTAGTAAGATAAACCAGTCTGTTGCCTCAGCTGCAGAAACCCAACACATCTTGCATGCCAGAAAGTGACAAAGCTAATACACCAAATTATGTCTGTAACTCCTGATTAACCAGGGGAAGACTACTACAGTCCCAGAAAATATTATCTATGGTACCCCTTAAACAAGCAGGCTGATCAGAAGGCAAACAAAAGCAATTCTTTATTCAAGCTGTAACTAGATTAAACAAGCTACACAAAGAATTCCCACTATAACACCAGCTCAATGCCACTAAAGTTGCCAAACCTAAGAAGCAATTCTGATAGCACTGCAAGTCACTGTGCTCAGCAGACTGGCTCGGAAGAGCTGGGTATTTGAACTGCTCAGTACCCCTTGTCATTTGTGTGTGATGTCTTTCAGAGTAAGTGAAAATGACGTACCATCAACAACAATAAAGATACTCACTAATAAATACACATTAGAAGGGTTTCAAAGGCTGTCATAATCTCAAAAATATCAGGAGATAACTGTTTTCAGCTGCTGCTTTATTCAGGAAATACTTTTGTTTGCTCCCAAAGAAGTTTCCTTTGCTGCCAAAGCCACATTTCTGAAACTAGATAGTGTCGCGTGATGTGGTTTTTCAAGGCAAGAAACCTAAAGCAAGGTAGTTA
>VXBJ01004143.1:711171-732557 GCA_013400055.1 Nycticryphes semicollaris
TACCGCCCCAGAATGGCAACAGCAGGTGGGGGAGCCGGCGGGCGGGTTTCCACCGACAGCCGGCGCGCAGGTGTCGCGTCCAGTACCGCCGCTGCCGGGGCCGCCCCAGGCCGCCGCGACACAACCCCCTTCAACTCCCCCCCCTCCAACCCGACCGCTGCGTTCCCCTGCCGGGCGCCACAGGCCGCGACCGTTCCCCCCACCCCGCCCTGTCCTTACCGAGCAGGGCGGCCGCTGCGAGCAGCCCCCGCGCGCCGGGGGCCCAAGCCATGGCGGGGTCAGGGGACAGGGCGAAGCGGCACCGGTGGGAAGGCNTCTATTGTTCTGAAGTCAAGGCATTGCCAAACAAGCTTTCACATCTGACCCACCCATGCTAATCCTTCAGCCTCCTGTGATCATTACCTTATCCTCATCTGTGTTCACTCAGATGACTAAAAGGCCACAAACGAGCTAAAACAGTCAGAAATCAGCTTATATCTTCTCATTATCTCATATCCTTCTCCCTTCCCCCACTGCAGCCCAAGGCCCACACTCTGGCAGAAGACAGCAGAGGCTATCTGTACTCCAAGGAGGGGTCTCTATTTGCACCACAAAATTTTCCCCTGAGACTGTAGGATCAAGTTATGTAGAAACACCCAGCTACTAGACACTGGTACAAAGCCCTGACTGTCAGTAAATAGTTACTCTGTTAGTAAGATAAACCAGTCTGTTGCCTCAGCTGCAGAAACCCAACACATCTTGCATGCCAGAAAGTGACAAAGCTAATACACCAAATTATGTCTGTAACTCCTGATTAACCAGGGGAAGACTACTACAGTCCCAGAAAATATTATCTGTGGTACCCCTTAAACAAGCAGGCTGATCAGAAGGCAAACAAAAGCAATTCTTTATTCAAGCTGTAACTAGATTAAACAAGCTACACAAAGAATTCCCACTATAACACCAGCTCAATGCCACTAAAGTTGCCAAACCTAAGAAGCAATTCTGATAGCACTGCAAGTCACTGTGCTCAGCAGACTGGCTCGGAAGAGCTGGGTATTTGAACTGCTCAGTACCCCTTGTCATTTGTGTGTGATGTCTTTCAGAGTAAGTGAAAATGACGTACCATCAACAACAATAAAGATACTCACTAATAAATACACATTAGAAGGGTTTCAAAGGCTGTCATAATCTCAAAAATATCAGGAGATAACTGTTTTCAGCTGCTGCTTTATTCAGGAAATACTTTTGTTTGCTCCCAAAGAAGTTTCCTTTGCTGCCAAAGCCACATTTCTGAAACTAGATAGTGTCGCGTGATGTGGTTTTTCAAGGCAAGAAACCTAAAGCAAGGTAGTTATCAGTAAACAAGCCAGAAACACTTCCTCATAAAATAGCCTTGCTTGCATTAACAGACCTCAGCAAGGCACTAAAATCTCTCCGTTTCGGCAACATTTCAGATTTCAGTTAAGACAGGGCAGGATGACAGCCACTAAGTACGGGAGCATTACAGGCCCTAGAGAAACAGGTGACTTCCTAGCAGTGACATCAGTAGTTCCTGCGTTTCCAAGCCTCCTGAGAGGTAAAGGCGTTATTTCCAGGTCCTCCCCGGAGCGCTGCCCCTAGACCCAGTGCAGATGCTCCGAGGAGCGTTCCCGGGCGCTACACCGTTCCCCCCACCACGGCAAGCGCCGCCGTCGCCTTCCCTCTGTCTCCCACCTTTGCACCTCCCACAGCTCTCAGGGGTTCCCACTGCAGGGAGGAGGAAGGACGACCTCCCCAAACGATCTGCCCCCNCGCTGCGAGCAGCCCCCGCGCGCCGGGGGCCCAAGCCATGGCGGGGTCAGGGGACAGGGCGAAGCGGCACCGGTGGGAAGGCGGCGAGGAGGAGGAGGAGGAGAAGGAGGAGGGAGCGGCGGCAGGGGGGCGGAGGCGGCAGCAGCGGCGTCGCACCGCGCTAGGAAGACTGGCGACGGCCCCGGCCGGTCATATGGCCTCTGACGTCACCGTCCCCGCCCCGGCGCCGTCACGTGATCCGGCGCAGCGGGCGCCCCCGGGGAGGGGTCTCGCGAGAGCAAAGAGGGCGGGGCTAGCGCTCCCAACCGTCGCCCCTCAGGCCCGGCCCTGCGAGGGGGGGATTTGGGGCCCACGCAGCAACGTGTGCGTTTGCCAGGGCGGCACGGGGGCGTGGGCAACATACCTGTGTGAGGGCGGTTGGGTTGTTTTNTGCAGGAACGTGTGCGTTTGCCAGGGGAGCACGGGGGTGTGAGGGCGGTTGGGTTGTTTTCACACGTGGGTGGCGAACACACAGAGCATGGGCCTGTCCCTCGGCGCGGGGGTGTCTGGCGCCTCGCGTCCCACGCGGCCGTGGGGTCGCCGGTGGACACTTCCTCCCCGCCATCGCATAGAGGGACGCGCGTGTCTACGCTGCGGTGTCAGGCCAAGCTGCTGCGGTGTAGCCCCAGGCGCCGCTCACTGCCAGCACCAACCCCTGGGCCTAGGGCTTCTGCGGGTTCCTCAACATAAAGGCCCACCACAGGCTGTAGACGGGCTTGGCCTTGGTGCACTGCCGCCCTGGCACAGGCCACCTGCCCAGCCCTCACTTGAGGCACGTGTCTGTGGCAGTGGGCATTTGGAACTTTAGGGTCACTGTGAACTGACTTACGTCCTTTCCCTGTGAGGTGTGTTGGGTGGGATCTGTGGGGAACATCAGGGCTGAGGTCAGCCTTACTAGCTCTAAGCTTTTAACTGTGGATCCCAGCGGTGCCTCCCGTCTTAAAGGGGAGGTGATAAAGGAGCATGAGAAATGGCTTCAGTGAGCAACTAACCTACCTAAGTATGGCTTCCAGAATATGTTTAGGACCACGGAATTTAAAGGCAGTCCATGGTGAGTGCAGTCATCTTGCCTAGAATTAATCCAGTCCCAGCTGTATAAAAGCAGTGGAAGTTAATGGTCTATTACCTCTGAAGGGATGCATCAATATACCTGTGTATACATATAATCCATGTGTCTGTTCCAAGCCAAAACAGGGACTGCTAATGATTTGTGGTTGCATGGATAAAATTAATTACACTTTTACATAGGTTTTGATGGTTTTATAAATGAGAGTTTAAGAAATCTGCAAAAAGAATAAAAAGAGGTGAAGTTAGTCTGTCAACATTCTCAGATGTTGTCAGAGTAATGAAGATATGGATCCCAGTCCACTTGATCACTTTGTAATTTAATGCTTTTTCTTATCTAAGCTGTGAAAGATAGATTTCGTTTGTCTGAAACCTCAGAAATACTTATTTTGCGACTGAAATCCTATTTCTAGTACTACCGGAAAGTGTGCCAATAGCAGGGTGCTTCTGCTTTCTGAAAGTGACTGCCATGTCATCCTTCTAATTACAGTGTACTCCAGATAAATCAGCTCTGAGACAGAATCAATTATGCTCCCAAGCTGCCTTCATACATTTTTACTTGGAACCAATTTGAAACGCAATTTAGCAACTAACAGCTGCTAAAGTCAAGTCCAGTTGCGCTAGACTTGATGACCTTCCCTTGATGTTTATCTCCATTCACTTACACTTCCTATTTCCCAAAAACATCCTGGAGAAGTTTATTTGCTCTTCAAGGTGGCTTAGGCATCTGTCTTTCTCAATGCTATTGCTACAAACAGATGTTTTTTTCTTAATGCTGCACTTTTATCTGTGCATTTTTAAAGGCACAAATGTTTTTTTGTTTGTTTACTTTTCCCTGCAGGATTGCTACCAATCTTTGTTCTTGCCATGTATTGCCAAAAGCAGAAGTTAGCTAGAAAAAAGGACCTAAGGAACAGCTCTGGTCAAGTGTTTGAATGAGTCATCTGCAGAGGAGCTGAGGTTAATGGATGCAGGACATTGTCTGTTCTCATTTTGCTGTTTTTGGGACCTGCACTGGGAGTGGAGGAAGGTCTGCGAACTAACTGAAGTCCGCCAGAAAACAAGAAAGAGACGCCCAACGTCAGGTTTAAACTTGCTGTGCAGCAGTCTGCCCCTCTACAGGAAAACTGAAAAATAATCTATGCTTGGATAACTACCCATTGATTCAGAAGTTGCGTCAGCAACAATATTGTAGAAAGAAACTGTTAAGTAAAGAACACAAGGCTATCAGCAGAGGATGATGTTGATGTTACGTGCTGCCGATCATTAGCCTACTAGGCCTTTTATATGCTGTGGAGACTGCACAAAACCCAATCCCAATGTCACTGTCAGTAGAAATATGACCAGGGTGTTTGTTAGCCTGTTTTCCTGATGAAACAAGTCTTACGCAACCATGTTGGCCATCAGCCTCATGGCTCAATAACTTGTTGGCCAACGTCAATCAAACTTGATAGCAGGGTAAGACATAAAGAAACATAAAGTTAGAGCTTTTGCAAAAGCTGGTATGTAGACACGCCAGGGATCCAGGTAAGTGCTGTCACCGAGAGAAATATACTCCATACCCAGCCCATACACATTTTGTTTGACAGAGCTGCTGCCCAACCAACATGCACACAGTTCCAGATGAACCACGATACACCTCCTGGCCCTGAAGAGCCATGCACGCAGAATGAAGAAGAACGCGGGAAATGCTCACAAGATCTAGGAGCCATCACTACACCACAAACTGTTCTGCAAAGTTGAGGCAGGGTACTAGCATGGAAGACAGAGCACAGGCTTAGAATTTTTACTGGGAAGGACTTCCCGTGGAACTTGACTCCATTTTTCCTGTAGCCTTTTGCTGCATATTACCTCACTTCACTGGGTTGTTTTCTTTCTGAAGAGACTTGCTAGGAATAGATACCTAAAGTATCTATAGTATACTCTACAGTACACAGTTTGTTCTCCCTAACTCACCTGCCAAAGATAATAAACCTACAAATAGTTCCATCTGCAATAACAAATCAATGCACTGAAGTTGCTCGAATGGTGTGCAATTATTATTATTTTTTTTAACAAAGATGTATTGCACAAAGTAAGAAAGGAAGAAGATGCAGCAGACCACAGGAGTTAAATGATAAACCCGGGTTCAGATGAACAAATACAGAGGAAGCTAAAATACAAAGGAAACAGGACACCCAGAGTGGGCAGGAAGGATGCTGTTGGTGGCTCGTTAAGGAGAGCTGGAATTGCCAGACTTGGGAAGCACTTGCAATTCAGCCATCAGCCTGCATTCTCACACTCCCTTTCCCTCAGGAGATGTTGGGCTGGATGACAGGATGTCACACTTAGGAAGATTCTTTTAAATACATACAATGTATGTCTGGATGAGTTATCTGAATGTTTAACTGAATTAAAATGGAAAGTTTCAAGTTAAATCAGAAGGTTTTGGTAAGATTGGGGAGCCCCCACCTGTGTTCTGATTCCCGCTGTTCTTTTTGTCATTTCATAGAAGCTGCTACAGAATTTGTTCCAAGGACACTCAAGTGCCAAGATCCCATTTTTAAGACATCTTCTGAACATAGATGCATTACAGAGGAAATCTGGTACTTTGGTACAGCTTGCTGTCTTCAACACCGGGTGGTCTTTCAGGAGGAAATGTTTAGCAACCTCTGCCCTGTGGACACAAATACACTCAGGGAGCAACATGAACCAAATAGCCAGCATTAACCCAACAGTTGGCTGAGACTGGTTTCTATCATCAGCTATCAAAAGCTATCAAATACAGCTATTCTGCTCTGAAGAGGTGATTACCACACTGACTAATAAACTAAGTCCTTATCTGTTTGGTTCAGCACATAGAAAATCCCAGGAAGAAAAAAAATGAGGAAATCAAATTAAAAATGAGGACCTGAGAGAGTCACGATCATCTGGCCTGTCAATCTCTCCCATAGCTTTTGATCCTCCGAAGCCACTTTCAGATCCATTCAGAAAAGTAAAAATCTTCAGGGATCGTTACATTCCCTGTAGGTTTGGGAAGGTAAGGGAATGGGTGGAGATGAGGAGCTGGATAAAGGCTGAGCTCCCAATGCTCCCACAAGCAGAAAGGCAGAACTAATCAGACAAACCCTCTGCAGTAATGCTGCCTGGAGTTATTTGGGGAGGAATGATACCGTAGGGGACCAAAGTCATGTATCATAGCAAGACGAGCTTCATTATTTCCACTGCTCGTGGATCAACTTGTTTTTAATTGCCATACCAGAGTAATTTGGCCAAAGAGTTGTAGTCTATGGCAATTAAGAGAGACCGCACATCTTGGCACTTTTAATCAATTAACATTGCTTTGTAGAGCAGAACCATTTCAATCCTCTTCAGGGTAACACCGCTGCTTTTAATCTATTGTTGGAAACCAGTGAACCAGGGAGTTCGAGTTCAGAGAGGGAAGGCGGTACATATTCACTGCTTGCTATTAGTTACTGCACGCTACTGCCAACTTGCTGTGTGCATAAAGCCTCTGAGTGTTACACTTCTTTGTTACTCCTCTTTGTTTGAAAAGTCTCGGAAGGTGGATCTGATCAGCTTCCATATGCACAAAGAACGAATTACAGGGTAAATCGTATAATTAACATGAAAGAACAAACTGCACAAGTGAACTGAAGTGCTGCATTCTCACAAGGGCTAAGAAATTAATGTTTAATACGCATCAAATAGTTTATTTGCGTTACCTGAAGATTCAAATATTAAAATAAGTCTACATTAAATTACAATATTAAATATGTTTTAAATACAATAAACTAAACGTGTTTAGTTTCTAAACACAAAGGGAACAAAAATAATTCAGAAGAATGCAATACAATTAATAACACCAGATGACAGAACAAGGACTTTAATACGTAAATCCACAAGATGTCAACTCTTATCAATGTTTACTTTAAGAAAAGGTGGAGGCCTTTGAATTGATGCACAAACCTCATGTTTCATAAACTTAGGAAGGTATCTCTCAAGAAAATATTGCTCAGTTAAATTCTCATTTATGCTATGATCAAAACTCCTTTGGTAGCTCTTTTTCAGAATGAAAAACACCAGTATGCAAACCTAGAAAATAAACAGAGTCAGAATTCTAAGTATCACCACAAAAGGTGTCTTCCGTACGGTTACAATTATCTAACAGCTCTACAGTGTCTTTCATTCTAGTAATTCAAGTCAACGTACTTATATACAATATGTAACAAAGTACTCACAAAATCCTTAGTCTTTCAAGACAAAAAACTATGCTTTCGTAATATCGAGACCATAAAAGTATTTTTTAAAAAAAGGCTTTTTGTTTTTTTAAAGTGGAGCACGCTGTACAGTAGGTTCCCTGCATGTTATTTTCAAGGCAAAACTACATGTTACGGCAATTACATAAACAGTGATAAACACCATTTGCCCTAAAATGAGGTAGGGCTTCTTTGAGTCAGATCTAATTTTTGCAACCCAAGCAGCCAAAGTAGTAATAAAATAATAATCCATATTTTAGCTAAATAATCCACCAACTCACTACACACACGAATGCAGTTGTCCTCTTGGCACTTCAAGGATCTCACTTCAAAACCTGATTTATTCAAACCAGACTGAAGTTTATAATAACTTGGAAGGAAATTAAACAAACACAAGTTTAAGGGTTTTCATGGTGCATAATTTCAAAAAAATCAGTGTATTTCAACAACACTGCTTGTATATAAGTGTTCATCAATTAAGAGTTTTTAAAAAGTTACCCAAGTTGTCACTGTAGCTAAAGAATGCAGCATATAAGGGTCTTTATGGATGCAGTTAGGAACACATCAACAAAGAAACCAGACTTGCATCCATCACAGAAGTGTTTCTCACACAGGTAATTTTACCTTTCCATCCAACTTCAATGACAGTGTTAAACAAAACTGTAAAAATACATTTTGAAGAACCTAAAAGAACTAAGGAGTAACTAAAAGAAATAAAAACAAGACAGGTGAAATTTTTAAGGAGTCTTGACAAGGATGATCAATTAACATGTCATTTTGCTTCTCTTCCACAGCAGTGCATGCAGCTGGTTGAATAATATACATCAACCTGAAATCTGCTAAAAGGAAAGTCTGGAACAGCATAGGTATTCGGTGTCCTGAAGATATATGTGGATGATTTTGGGGTTTGTTTTTTTGGATTTGGATTGGTTTTTTTAAGTAAAAGGTATTTCCATTATGCAACATAGTGGTACTGGTTGGGGTTGTCTTTGTCTCTTTCCATATAGTCTCTGTCAATGAGAGATTCAATCCTCTTTTTCAAGTCTCCAGGCTACAAGAAAAGATGAGATTAGTAGAAGAGTTAAAATATATTTGCATTTACATTACATTTTGAAAAATAGGACTGCTAACAGCTAGGTAAGAAAATGCACCACAGTAAATATCTAAATATAATTTCCTACTGATACTCTGGCTTATTTCTCTTTGCACACTCATTTTAATAACTTAATCTTTGGATTTGATTCAGACATATTTCACATTTCTTACTCTTATAGACCAGCTGAATAGAAAAATTTATTGCATATTTTTAGATAATCCTAGCGTGTTTTGAAAAACAAACTCAGTTACCTTTACGGGAAATTTCAGTTGATTATACAATTCAGAAACAAGGAGATTATGTCCAAGAGTCTTTCTCATCTTCATTATTCGTACAATAGCAGCATCAATCTGATATTGCCTGTCTTGAAATACTCTTTCAGTTGTGCTGACCTGTTCCTCAACCTGAAGAATAATACAACACCACAAATCATATCACCTTTTATTGCTATTTTTGTATCAATTATATTTCTATACTTAACCTTTCTAATGAAATGGAACTCATGTCCTCTTACTCATCTTTGAGACAGACGCATGCCTTACTGCATGCTAAGAACAAAGTGCTTCTCAAGTGTACTGCTAAAGCAAGCCAAAGATAAAATTGAGGATAATATAAAGAAAAAAATACCATATGTTTTATTTAAAAATCTGATAGATTAAACAAAATCTTAAAAAATTACTTCAGATTTTTCAGAGAACACCTAACAGTTTGACACCTCAAATACAGTAGTCTTCTGTATCAAACTGTCCAACTCCAATCTGACATTCAGGGATTTTAATATGCAAAGGCAAAAAGGAAACAACTCTGTTAATTAAAACACATCACCTGGTGTCAAGAATTTAGATTCAAGTACAACAATGACATCCACTGCAAAAACAGGGAAACCCCTGACTTTAATAACTCTCTTACCTGCCAAATCAAGAGAAGGAGTGACATTTAATTTATGAGTTCAATATAGTAGCAACACTTCAGCCATACCATAAAAATGTCCAACATAAGACTGAAACTTCTACAAGATCTTATCAGTTTAATACACAAGCATTTTAATTCACAAGCACAGGAAGGAAACAAAGTTGCTTCCATTTCAGTGAGTTTTAAAATCTTTGTCTCTGCGAGTCGTCCTGACTACCAAAAAAATTAAGTATCTGGTTCCTTTCTCCACGTTCAAAAAATGTGAGAGGAAATGCAGAGATTCTTTCTCTCCATGTGGGACATGGGGACGAACAATTAACATAAGATGAATGCAAAAAAAATGAATACATACTGTTTCTTTCATTTGGATTTGGTTGATCTTTATTCTAAACAATTTATGCTTGAAGTCACCGTTAAAGAGGAATTTATCTCCATCTTCTACATCCTTGCCCTTTGGATTTTTAATCAACACTCGTGCTTTTCCACACGCTAAAGACTGCAAGGTTCTTCTCAATTCACTGTCCTCTGTGAAGAAGGGCAAAGTGTGGGAGAAAGCAGAACAAAATATTAACACAAAGAGTTTTATGTGATTGATCTAGAGATACAAGTGAAACATTACTGGGTTTATGGTAATAGTCTGGGGTTTTCTTCCAGCTAAGTTCCACTTAGGTAAAAACAGCCTTCAAATTTGGTCTCACGGCTTTCACAGGTAAGTGCTGAGAGCATACACAGAACTGTGCATGCCAGGAAGAGAGAATCAGGCTCATTGCAGTGAGCTTTCTACCCAAAAGTACTTTCAGGAAAGATTTCACGTTATCCTAGGCCTGGTTTTATTGCTTTAATTTTGTTCGGTAGTAACAGGACTTCAGAAATAAAATTTTAAAAATTTTTAAAAAGAATTGATGACAAGAAAGTCACCCATTTTATCATTTCATCGCTATTTTTAACACACACCAGAAAATACATGACAAAATAAAAGAAGCCTAAATTGCTAAGAAGACGTTTTGTGAGAAGGCAGAGCTGACAGTTCTCAGAGTCACAAATTTCCCCCTCCACAGGAAAGCAGTAGAAACAAGAGCGTGAGGAAAATTTTATCCAGAAAGATTTAAAGCTAGAAGCATCTGGACAAGTAGATAAAATGAAGTCTCTAAAATATTATAATAATTACGTTGCAAAGCCTTGTATCAAGATTTTGCATTAAAACAGCCTTTTGCATTAAAACAGTCTCTAGAATACTTTCATTCATAATATAAAGTTATCACCAAATGTCTCAGATCTCCTGAACAGAGCTTCAGGCTAAAAATGGAAAGAAAGGTTTTGCAATCTAGTGCTGAAGTGCAGCGTAGCTAAGTAAAAGATTAACACTCTTATTATTTCTAAAATATTTTAACTGTCACAGAGAGTGACTTTTTCCTTGTCTTTTTTTTTTTTTTTTTAAANTTTCCATCTGTTCTGTGGTTACTAAAAAAATCCTTGATACCACATGGACAAAGAAGACATTTATGATGTTTCACATTTCTGGGGGGGTTTCACCTTCAGTAAATGCAGATTGTTGAGTCGTGTTTTGTCCAAAGAAAGGATGCTGTTAAAAACACTGGGTATACTTTGTAGCTTTGCTGCTGCCCTGCATGCTAGGTCTGCAATTACCTACCAATCACTGAAGTAAAAATTAGAGCTCCTAGAGACTTTCTCGATAATGAGAAAGGCAGGTAAAAACATGGAGTATATCTGGACAGCACATCTCAGAGAAGCAGTTACCAAAGAGAAGGTAACTAGTATTTCTTTGAGTAAGAGTCGATGCATTTCCTAACAGTACTAATGTACCAAGGACAACCTCATCTCTTTAAAGAGACTGGTGATTATTTTATGTAGACTGGAAAACACAAGTTCCGGCTACGGCCAGTTAATGCAGATGAAAATGGTGACATCCTAAAGGGGCAGAAATTCATGTGATGTTTTGTTTGTGGTTTTTGTGGGGTTTTTCAATAATGTGGCAATTGCCCATGAACTACTCTTCCACTTAGTTCAAAGAAAATTCATGAGTGTAACTTTTTTGACCCCCAAAAGTGTATGTATTTTGTAGCATACGGCTATGACATATAGATACAACAAAAAAAGTCTGAAACACACATAGAGACCAGTTGCCCAAACTGTTTCAAAACCTGGCGTTTTGGTACCCGGATGCACACTTTATGTGCAAGATGTTTACAAAACTAGCTTGTAATACCATAAAGACAGCTATGTAGCTAATACTGGAGCTGCATAAATGAGCATCTGGACAGCAGAGCCACAGAATATATCATATTCACCTCTGTAAAAATATATGTAGCAGATAACGAGCGTATGAAAGACGTATTAAAGAACTGGAAGTCTGACCGTGGCTGCCCTGTCCTGCCAAGAGCAACACTGAACACAGGTCTTATTTTGTGAAAGTTCTTGCTTAAGCAAGAAGCTGAAAATTTTAAGTCATATTGTCTTCCTAGTTTCTGCCATACTGTTAGTTAAAAAAAAACCCCGCACCCTGCTCTTCTTCCTCTCCTCATCCTACTGCTTTGTAAAATCTCCAATAATTCAGGGCTCAGGGACCTCCTGAGATGTGGTTTCCATGCACTGAGAAACCTTCCGTGTTTTGCTCTTCCTTGAATCTCTCTCCTTGAATTCTGTAAACTTCCAGCTTTTATGACAAGCTATTTAGTTTTCACCCCCATGTGCTCATTTCGTTTTATGCCCTCTAGCTTTTTTTAAGTAAGAAAACAAATTCCTACTCCTATTGATCTATTTTAGATTAGTCCTAGCACACTCAGCTCTTCTTCCTAAAGAAGCTGTCCCATGTCTTTTCCATCCTTATTCCCATTCTCTGAACTCTTCTTGGATCTACTGTATGGTTTTTAGATGGTAGAGAGAGAAGTCTGATAAACCCTACAGACTTTCTAGAACACTTTAGTGTTCCAGCAGCTTCACTCCCTTTGAATTTAAATAGAGCCCATCAGTCTTGTCCAGGTTCCCTCTATTTCAAAGGCTTTCCTACTTCCTAATTATTATAGACACTCTTCCGTACATCATTTTTTCAAGCACACATTGGAATTTTGCCTGTCTGTCTAGCCCTGCACATGGCGTTTAGAATATTTAGAAATGGTTTCTATGGCAAACCAAGTTTTGCCCTCCATGATTTTTACCACATCCAGTGCTATTTGTATCCATAAACCAGGACTTCTGGTTCATCCAGGTCGGTTTCTGAGAACCTGGCCATCAGCAACTCTGCCTTTAGTGGTCTATTCACCAAGCAGCTGCATCACAAATTCAACTACTTTTTTTCTAATAACTGAATCTCTGTTCTTTTGCAGCTAGCCAGGATACCAGCCTGTGGCAGGGTACTGCTGAGCAAAAGGATTATCTGTGCAACAGGAGGCAGGAAGGGCACAGCGTGGGACCTATTTCCAAGATAATTTCTGGCCGTAAGAGATTCTTCTCCTTTAGAAGTAGAAAGGCTGCTAGATGGGAATGGCACCTCTCTAAAGCAGCTCCAAGTGCCTCATGTAGGTAGAGCCTGGGGGGAAGACGGAGATTTTTGTCATCCATCCTGGCCCCACAGAATGCCGTGGACCATGAACTGTCCTCATTACCTGCACCCCTGCACTATTTCCCCCCACGGCAGGGAAGCACAGATGTAGCACTCAGTGCCATGAGATAAGATAACACAGATAGCTCCCAACTATCAATCAATTTTATCCAGCTGCCTTAAAAACAGCCTACTGAAATCCTTTCTATTTCATTATAGCACAACAGATTTCCCTGCAACAGATATTACCTGTTGCTGTCAGGCAGTCAAAATGCCAGCTCTGAGGCACAGCAATATGAGATGAGAAAGCAGGATCTGGATCAGGCTTGCACGAACCTCTGTTTGTTCTGTAACCATTGCACTCTGACCTACTGAGCATCTCTGGACGATCCTGATGCTTATCATTCACACAGCATGAGCTTTCTTCAGCTCCCTTAGCATTAATGGAGTGGATGACTAAGCAACCTGAAGCTTTGAGGCTGAGAACTTGGGAGCACCCAGGCTGCACTGCCTTCTGCAATGCATCACTCTACCACAGGCATTTTTGTTATCCCCATTTTAGCATACTTTAGTAATCATATTGACAATATTTTAGTACTTCTGTATGTTTATATACAAACACTTTTTCAGCAGTTGCTGATTGCATTGATGAAGATGATCAGAGGGTTGGAACATCTTTCCTGTGAAGACTGGCTGAGACAGTTGGAATTATTCAGCCTGCAGAAGAGAAGGCTGCAGGGACATCTTATATTGGCCTTCCAGAACTTAAAGGGGGCCTACAGGAAAGATGGAGAGGGACTTTTTATCTGGGAGTGTAGTGATAGGACAAGGGGTAACAGTTTTAAACTGCAGGAGAGGAGATTTAGATTATATACTAGAAAGAAATTTTTTACTGTGAGGGTGGTGAGGCACTGGAACAGGTTGCCCAGAGAAGTTGTGGATGCCCCATCCC
The DNA here is from genome assembly GCA_013400055.1 of Nycticryphes semicollaris. NCBI lineage: Eukaryota > Metazoa > Chordata > Aves > Charadriiformes > Rostratulidae > Nycticryphes > Nycticryphes semicollaris. The sequence continues at coordinate 724,806 of VXBJ01004143.1, forward strand.
TGGAGGTGTTCAAGGCCAGGCTGGATGGGGCTTTGAGCAACCTGCTGTAGTGGGAGGTGTCCCTGCCCAGGGCAGTGGGGTTGGAACATGATGATCTTTAAGGTCCCTTCCAACTCTAACCATTCCACGATCTTAAGATTCAACACAAGGGGATACTGATGGTTAATGCAGAAGTTCCAGAGAGTACAGAGATGATAGCATTATCCTTTTTAATGCCAATGCCTGTAAATATTGCAAGGAAGTATAAAATTTCAAAAGAAATCACCTAAGAGCATAAGAACACAGAAGGTTAAGATACTGCAAATGGTTAAAATATAAAACTACACTTTTACCAAAAAGAACAAAGAAACCTTCAGGTTTGAGGCGCAGAGGGAGACAGCTACAAAGTGTACACCTTAGAGGACACTGCTCTTGACAAATCAGACATGGGGCACTCCAGGAACAGTAAGGAAAAAAGAGGCGGACAAGCTCTCAAAACAGTTCAATTGAAAATACTGTGTGAATCACCCCAAAATGACAGCATTCTACAACAGATCATTTTCAAAATACAATATTTGAAACTAATGGAACATAAATAATCCATACACACAACAGTCTGTCACCACGTGAATTTTAACAATTGCAACAACGCATTTTGTAAGTCTAATACGCTGGCAGCAGTACCATACACTACACAGCTCTTACTATTGAATTTTGTGAAGCATCTATTTTATCTACACTAAACATACCAGCCGTGTGTTTTCCTCATCTCTTTTGGTGGCTACGTACTATTGGCTCAAAGTTTGTCCTAACACTCACAGCAAATGTAAAGCCTTTACATACTGAATCGTAACTGGCAATCACTTCATGAATAAATTTAAGAATGAAAAAGTATTTGTCCTACCTACACCCGTGGCCATTTTAATTTCTTCAAAACTGAATTCATCTCCTTCATTAAACATAAGCAACACTAATGTCTGAAAGAGTGACACTTGAAATTCTTTCTTTCCCTAAAAAAGAAATATCAAATAATTATAAGTAATATTCAGAGCATTTTCTATTGTATCCTGCAAATCTGACAAGTTACAGAAGCTATACTTTTTTTTTTTCTACTTCTAGAAGAAGAGATATGCATTTTAAAATGCCTATCACACTGAATGCAGTATCAAGGAAACAGGTTATTTTTAAAACCTCTTGTTTTTGCTCCTCGAACAGCAGCAATGCAGCACACAGCAGAAACTCATTAGAATGAGCTTGTATTTACTTCACATCATTTGCTTCATTTTAATGACAACATATGAAATTCTGGCTTTGCCACCATCAATAGAAAATCTCTTCGTACTTCACCCAAGTTTCATTTTATAGAGACGAGCAAACTAGCAGAAAAGAATTCTTGGCATTGGATCAAGTATGCAAGAAACAACAGATCATTTTGGCTTACTATAATACAGTGACGGTATTATCAGTAGCAGAATGTTTGTACCAACAGGCAATGAAAAGGAAATAAGTGACTCAAACTCTTCAGCCAGCTGTAAACACTTCTGTCCACTGGCAACTACAAGCCCATCCATTTTACTGTTATGGAATGCCTAATCCTCCAAAGTTTCATATTCACAATGAGTTAGTAAAAAAAATTCCATTTTTCTTTTCCTTTGGTCTTTGCTCTGGCTCAGTTAAGCTGCATTATTAGCAACATATTCCATGAGACAAAACAAAACCACATTAAGAAACAACGTGGTTATTTAGGACTTTGATAATTCAACAAGCATTTAGATTTTAACCACAATCATTACATCACTAACACCCTTCAGTCTCTTTTTGAATGCGTGAAGCGTTCTGAATGTCACCAGTATTCCCAAGATCAAAACATTTCCATATTAAGAATAATAAGATGCTGCATTCCCCCCCCTCCTTCATTAATTTCTTGCTTTATTACAACTTTCTTTATTTGAATGAGCAACAATTCCCATCGAATACAAATGTTACCAAAAGGCATCACATAGTTCTCTTTCTGTACATGAAGAGTATTGAATTGGGCTGTGTCTCCATAAACACATTACTACCTTTATAAAAAAAAATACAATGCTTGACCAGATTCCTCATAACCCCAAAAGGCTAAGCAATAAGCAAGCAAACTTACTTCCTTAAATTCCGCCTTTAGGACAGCATGCCCTAAGGTCGTTTGCCACTGAAGCTTTCGACCACTGTGTTTTCCCAGGTAAAAGGTTTTAAATACCTCTTGAAGCTTTATCATCTGTAAAGCAAAGAGAAGGAAAAGTTTATTAGTGTTATACGAGTGCAGCCATGCCAACTGACTTCACACACGTAATTTTCTTTGGTCTTTCTCAATAATGTTTCATAATAAGTGTTTTTGTGTGGAAACCTAAATCCAAAGAGCAAAATTCTGCTATCAAGTACACTGGTACTAATATGCACAAAAGAAAGCCTCAATTCAAGTGTAACTTTTAATTTCCTCCTTTTATTTTTGTGTCCGTTTGTTTGTTTTAAATAATAGTAAAATAAACCCCCTGTAAAGGGTTTTAAACCTCAAAAATAAATACTGTTTTTGTCCTGGACTTTGAATCTGACCAAGAACTCACAGGACGTATATCTCCCATCTTATCTCCCAACTATACACTGACTATTACCACCTGCTCTCAAGTTCTTCCTTTAGAAGAAGAACAACAACTCTTATTTCCAAGTAAGAGGTTTTTAGCGCATCGTTTTCTTCACGTGTTGTTCGGGTTGTATCCTTCTGGCACAGTCCGTTACCAAGGAAAAGAAGCCACAAGAGCAAAGACACAAAGGTCTCCACATCTTCTGAACTGAGTGAGAACCTTGTTGGCCTCTCAAATGCTTCCCACATTTCAGATGAATCAAGGTATTGGAGGAAATAGGACTCCAAATACATATTTCAACTTAAATCACTACTAATAGGAGCTTTGTAAAAATCTCTCAACTTGGAAACAATCTTTTTTTTCCAGGCAAATCCCATTTAAATGCCAGGGCTAGTTTTGTCAGACTCGTTGCAGGGAACAGAAGAAAGATCTTACAGAAAAAACAATGTGCTGTAACACAACTATTGGCTAGGTCAAAATGCCTGACCAATGCAGTTAAAGATTGACTAAATGTGAACTTCAGATTTAAACTTTTAAATGCTTGACTGCATTATTAAATAGGACACGGATTTTATTTTAGTATTATTGTAGATTATTATAACTATTATTAAAAAGGTAAAAAAACATTAAGTTAAACAATCACTGCAAAAAGGTGGATTTTATTCACTACATTTTTTTTTAATTTTGAAACATCTAAAATGAAATAAACCTCTTAAATATCTCACAGAAGAAACATTAAATTAAGGCATTAGTTCACCCTATGATAGTGATTTTGATTCCACTCCATAAAGCACATTCAGTAGGAGAATTCAAGCACTAACCTCTGAATTTAAGTGGACTTCCATTGGTGTATAAGTTGGCCAATACCCCATAGTTAATATATTTACTGTCAGGTCTATATTTCCTGGGTCACTTTGGTTCTGCATATACTAAAATACAAGAGACAAAAAAAAATACTAAAAAATAATAATTTAAGTATACTCTTTGGTAAATTAGAAGACATACATACTTAAATTAGACGTTTAAAGTTGGTAGAATATTAAATTTCTATAGCCCACATCCTTGGATAGACGTGCTCTCCCGAAATTTTGAATTTCATGACTATTATTGCACTTCCACAAGTGGCTGGAAGCAAAAAGAAGAAAAGTGCAACATGCCTTGAGGTATCCTGGACCACTGCCTTTACAAGGTATGAAGGTCAAAGGAGCTTCAAATCACACGCGAATAAAGCGAAAGTAAAGCTTTTGATCAGAAGGCAGGGCAAGAACTGTAAGATCAAAAGGATCCCCCTGGGACTTCCATAGGTCTGTTAGACAACACGTTTTCTCATACTTTGAGCCAGTCAATCCAGGCTGCAAAGGCTGGGACGGAAAAGTCACTGGAGTATTTTATTACAGGAGCAGGTGTCCTAGGGCAGATCTCTACCCCAGTATATCCTGTCTTCAGTATGGTCCCGAAACAGATACTCGGGGAGGAGTGCAACAACAGGGTGAGCACACACAGTATTTCCTCCAAGCATTCCCTTGGTTACCAACAGGTTGGAAGCTTTGGAGCTGAGACATACGTGGCTGCTGTGCACTTAGCAACCTTCACAGAGTTTCCCTGGTATGGGTCATTCGCAAAGAATTCATCAGAGCAGCAACAGTTTATAGAACGAAGGGGTATGGACTTTAAAGGATGTCAGACAACTAAGTTACTATGTGGTATTTAGACTGTCATATACTTAAAAAGGAATCAAATAAAACTGTAAAATATGATTATTTATTTAACAGCTATTCAAAGATAAATTCTGTTGTATAAACAGAACCATAAATAGACTCAGTTACTATGGTCAGGACCTGCTCAAAAGCGGTTTCATTTTATTTTAGCTTAATCCAAGGTATAACAGCACCATCAGGTGCTTCCCCATCACTACTGAAAATTTAGCACACAAACAGAAGCTAAATGTACCTGCTTAAACTGAACCATGACATCTTTTGACAGTTCCATGTCCTTGAACATGCCCTCCAGTTTGCTGGTAAAAGCCGCGCCACATTCTGTCACACGAATTAAAGCAAAGATCCCACGATTACAAAGAAGCACAGAACAAGGAATAGAGGTTTAACCTCAGACAGTTGAGCCAGATTTGCCAGGGTCCAGAGCGCCCACAGCGAGGTATGTGTTTTAACAACTTTTCTCCTCTGCAGGTAGATTAAATGCACCAGCCACACATCTGAGAGGTCAGCCCAATAGTTCTCACTGAGCACAGTGACAGCTGGTATACGTTCACCTATTACTTAAAATCTGGTTCATCACTTCTTAAAAGCATGTGAAAGAGTAAGGATTCCGATTTACATGGCAAAAAGCAAGAAAAATTTAACAGATGTGAAGACACCTACCATGTTTAAGCTTGGACAACATGGACTTCTCAGCATCAACTGATGCACTTTTTCCAACCAGCAGTCTTTTGGCCAAGTCTTTCTTATAAAATGCCTCAAACACATCTTTACCTGCATATGAAATTGAAACAAAAATAAAGTACAACTGAAATCATACATCCTATTTGCATACTTGCATTTCAGGTTTGTGACACAAGCCTTTCTCATGACCTGCAGAGCAGCAGAACAATATTCACTGTGCAACAGTGAGGAAAAACATGTAGATAACTTGTTCTTTTTACATTTTCATTATTTTCTTAACATATTTTGCAAGATTTTTACTTTTTTCTTTATTTTCTTCTTCCCTAGGAACATGGGCTGCCTTATATATCCCATTAGATCAGCTGCAAATCACATGAAATTATTCTGGGGTCCAGAACATTCTCCCTCCAGTGGTCTGGTTTATTAAAAATAAAAAAAGGGTTCCTATGCATTAAAGAAATATCCTTTAAAAGCCAGAGGTGAAAAAATAAATTGACAGAAGTCTTCTCGCTTGGTTTGCCAATAGCTTTTTGAAATAAAGAAGTCATACAGGCACCCACAACTTTTCACACCTTAAACCAGAGCTTCCGCAAATCCTTTCTATTGATAGTGCAAAGATATCAGCAAGTTGTTTCACTTCTGAGAGGAAGAAATTCACTGTCACTCAAGGTAGTCAGTGCACTGCCTACAGCAGCCCCTTCTAATTCCTTGCAAACACCTTCCAATATAGCAAGTCCTCTGATACTCCTCTTCCTTCTCCATCCTGCCCTCTGCTAAAGTGCTGTTCCATGAAGTAGCATCAAGATACTGTCAAAAATTCCAGTGCCCAGAAACACACTACTAAATATCATCTGCTTTTAAAAGCACTCTTATGCACTGGATAGCTCAAGATGAATTTGCATTTAGCTCGGTACTACAAAAAATGAGGAGAAAGAGAGTTGGTCAACATTTCAGATTAACAGAAATTAATCTCTCAGGCTGACAAGTTGCCAATGATACTGCTTTCATTCACATCTCCATCCAGCCTCCTTTGCATTTGACAAAAATCACGATGCAAATGGTATTACATCATGACTGATTTCTCATCTGCTTTCCCATTATATAGAACTTGTTCTGGATTTTAGGATGAAAGAACCCCACAGATCTCAGAAAAAAAAAACAATACAGAATTGGGTGGTTCCTGCTTATTCACCCGCAGCCCGGGACACGCATCCGCCTTCCCTCAAAAAGGTGACCATGCATCTCTATTGGACTCATCTACAATTATAATTTTTCTGACATCCAACCTAGCTAAAGAAAAAACAAAAATTCTCCTAATACATTCAAGGGTTTTGCTCAGATAGGGACATACAAAAGGGAAGTGCATTTCAAAGCCAGTAAAACAAAGCAGTAACATTTTCTCCCACCATTCTGAGCCCTTCTCTGTGTTCATTCTCAGCCACGATGAGAAAAGAGATAAGTCATTAGTTGCTGCATTTGCACATAATTTGCACCTAAGACATAGTGAGGTGCTCAGGGAATAGAAAATCTGTACTAACCTTTCTGTTCCCTGTCATTAGAGGAGAGGTTGTGTTTACAGATATGGTTAATTTATGTGGGAAAAAAACCTTTCCCCACCAACAGCTCTAACTCTTAGGTCTCTACTCGCAGACTGTAAAGGGCCTGTACCTTGCCAGTCTCCATAGCACAAGTTTGTCCTCCCTGCTGTATTTATTGTGCTCGTTCAGATGTAAGGCAATCCGAATTTAAGACCAAGTCTGGCAGAAACTCATGCTAAGAAAGATAAGATCTCTTACATTCAGAAGAATATGGTTCCACTAGTAGCACTGAAAACATCTTTAATTACATAAACTGAGAACAATTATTTCTTACCATGAATGAATCTAAATATGATCATGATTTTATCAAGGATTCTTTCCAGCTCTTCATCTGTTGCTTCTTTATTACCAGCTCTTAACTTGGAATCCACATATTTTGCTACAAATAAATAAAACAGTTTAACAGCTTAAAAAACCCCACATTCTAAAAATCACCAACTGAAGTGCCTCCCATTTGAACTATTACTATATATTAAAATATAGGATAAGTTTTCCCATCCTTATGTTCAGTGGAATGATAGCACCCTACTGTACTAATGCCTATCACAAAAAAGAATCCATCCAAGAAGAAAAAAAAAAAAGGTGACATAGTAAAATCATTAAAATTGTTGCATTACAAGTTCCTACATTTTGTGTTATAGCCATAGCAAGCACATTACTGGTTGAAAGAAAGACAGTGTTTTGGAAGTGTACAATGCATATGAATGTATTTTATGAGAAACAGAAACAAACAACACAGAGGACTATTTTGTAGACCTTTACCACGTCCCTCATGCTCCTTGTTAGGAGTATACCCAAATTTGAACAGAAGCAATGCTTTCAAGTTAGTAGCTTCAGAACGCCAGAAATAAGGTTAACCCATGAGTTTAAGTATTTATTAAGCCACATCAGTATCCTTATACAACCTTCCACGTAAAGAAGGAAACCTTTGCAGCAGCTGAAACACCACATTCACATGCTGAGACAGCAGCCAGTCTCATGGCTATAACCTGTATCACTATGTTGTGCAATTTGCCCTATATAAAGTTGGTTTTAGAAGGAAGGAACAAAATAAGCTGAATGATGGCAAAAGAACATACAGAGAAAAAAAAAAAAACAAAAACAACCTAAAATCAGGTGAAGCGTGCCCTGGAACGGGGAGGGACGGGTGCGCACCGG